>JAVJIF010010888.1:0-175603 GCA_038442645.1 Agave tequilana | reverse complement strand
GGGTTTTCTCACCCTGTGCCCTAAGACCGCTTAGTTTGGGAGTCACCGATTAAAGGCTCATTATATGGGCAGATTAGAAAGCCTAATAGAACTAAAGAATAATACCACCAAAAATAAAAATAAAAAAATAAAAAAGGCATAAGAGTCAGATTTAAAGAACCCTTAGCCAAAATTTTTACGGTCACGAAGATGTATATGACTTAGGGTAAAGTAATATACTAGATGAGAAGTACAATTTGACTCCTTACTTTGATTGATAACAAATTTTTGAATAGAGACTAAGTTTAGGAATGAAAAATTCAATTTTCTATAACTTATAGATTACTTAAATCTTACAATCATATTTCAAATATTTTTCTTTCAAAATGTGTTTTCAAAATACTAACATTTTTCTCTTTCTTTATGGATTTTGTGGGTGTAATCCACTGAAAATCCTCACGAGACAAAACTCGTCCTCTGGGGAAACCTATAGATTTAACAGCTTGTTGCACATGCTCAATGCAATCGCGTGACCTGCGAAAGTGGTCTAATAATCTTTGGTTTAGTTTTATTATTTTGCTCAAGGACGAGCAAAAGATAGGTGTGGGTGTGATTGCACACATTATTGTATTATTCTTTATTACATATCTACATTTATCATGTAATAAATTTGATAAATTGCTTGTCTTAAATGTCTATTTTGCAGAAGATAATCATAGGGAGAAAGAGGATAAAATCAAATAAATAGCAGTTAAATTCAGATTTAACTAGATCTATTTGGTTAAAGGAGGATGATCCCAAATTCAGTTTGTTAAATTCAGTTTTGGTAAATCAAGTGGTGAAAGCTAAAGATCAACCAAGGATGACGTCAAATACAGAGTCCAAATCCAAACGGATAAATGGATAGAAGATTAACGGATGAGATGAAACAATTTTGACTCGGATTCTGGCTGGATATATTTTAGCATTTGGATCATAACTTTTGATACCAGAATTCAAATCTAATTATTCAAGATGATCCAGAAAGAGGACGTAAAGGGCTGTAACTCTTAAGTTGATCATTATTTCTAATCCAGTAATTTGATAAGTTATATTTAAGAATCAATACGCCAATAAGCTGCAGATTAGAACTGAATATCCACATCAAATCAAGTTTTGAAAATAAGGGGAGAATTCAAATTCAGAAATAGCCAGCTTTCCTTATCTTCATACTCTTCTACCCTCTGCATTTCTCCTATAAATACATGCAATCTCAAAGAGAAAAAAGACGACCAAAGAGAGAGTAGAATTTAGGCTAATTTGTTGTTTGTAACTTAGGTTTTTATTTTCTTTCATGTAATTTTTATTTTCTTTATGTAACTGAGACGAGAGGATACTTTCATGGAGGAATGAGAGGAAGCTTGTACTGAAGGTGACACCGGTGTAAGTGATCTTTTCTTCCATTGTTATTTGAATCGAATTGAAGTTTTTTTTTCTTCTTTACTCTTGTTTTCATTTACTTCTCTCTTCTATGTTTGTGGATCCAAATGAAACCGATAGCCTCGAAATTGCTTTGCCCTTGCAAGTGTCACTAATGGCTTATGGTGATGGTTATCCATTTCTATGATACAGTAGCTTGCCCCTTCAATTCATAGCGTAATACAGGAATGGGGAAGATTCTATTTGTCATACTTCGCTCGCCTTCAAGTAAAGGTACATCGTCGATATGGGTCAAAGGTAAGCAGGTGCCGAAGAGGTAAGTAACTTTTTAGTTTTCTTTCTTTTAATTTTTTAGTGTAAATTGCCAACACCACAATCTTCTAAATCTTTTTCACTCTTTTTCAATTTCTTTATACATATTCATTTCTATTTTCTCCACCTTCTCAATCTACCACTTTCTTCCTAGCTTAACTGTAACTTCATTTTTCTCTTTTCTTTTAAGAAGCTTAAGAAGAATTTTAACCATTAATTATAGCATAAAAGAAAACTTGCTAAAAAAGCTTTCATTGCTAGTCTCTCCTTGTGAATCACGACCCGCATAGTCACTTGCTATAGCGGTAGAATTGAGCACCTTACACTACTATTTTAAAAGTTCTGAAATTTTGTATTCTTGTGTGCAGGTAGAACCTAAATCAAATTAGACCTAGACGATTCCTAACTGGTTAAACCGTCCACGGGGGATACATTTTCAGAATCTGACCACGAGTTAATCAGCCAGGTGGGCAAGATCAGTGGGAGGTATCCTTACCGGAGCAACGAGCCTAATTATGCCAAGCCACTGTTCTTCGAGATTTCGCCTCTCAATTCCCAACCTTAGACACCGATTTGACAAGAGTCAACTTCTAACAACTTTCCCCTTGGTCAATCTCCTAAATGAGTCCGAGATGTCCCTAGGGGTCAACGTCTAGCAAATTTTTATTAAGGCTTGGGTGGTGTGAGTGGGGAGGTGATATTTGGGCTAAGGGAGGGTAATGACTTTCCCATCTTATGTTATATTAGGTTTTGCCCTTAAATTCAATTCGTGCAAGTGTGCAATATAGATAAGAATGACCACAGAAAGAGAGTAAATTACCCACGTGTTTGTCCTAACTATATGCAATGCAATATGTACACCTCCGTCAAGATCACAACAACAGAAGAATAAAATACAGTATATTGGAATGAAAATTGACACGTGCTTAGATGCAACTGTCTAAACCGTTTTAAAGCATCCAATTATCGTATTTTAGTTTTTAAAATTATCACAGTGTACAGGTAATATAAACAAAATATAGCAGCAGAATATAAGAATATACAAGAGTTTACCTGACCACACAAAAGCAAGTGTGGACTTCTGCAATGCTAAAAATTTGACCTGCACACAAAAAACAAAGCAAAAAAGTTAATAAAAACGTGAAATCAAACCGTTTCCATCCCTGGCAACGACACTAAAATTTGATCGAGGGAAAATCGCGCACGAAAAATGTATGTTTTGAAATCAAGATTTAAAGTGTGTGCGCTTTGGCTTCCTTGATATTGCTGTTATAGCATAAAGGCTAAACGGGTCGAATCCACAGGGACGGAAGGCGATAGAAGCTTACACGGTATGTTCACGTGCATGTTAAAAGTTCTTCAATGCTTTAAAGAATAAAAGAAATGAAAACAAAGAATGGAAAAAGAAGTATGGTGAAACATAAAGAAGTGGGAACATAGAAGATAAATGTTTGTGGTTTTGGAATATTTCTAAAATAAAGTGAAAAAGAAAGAAACCCCATGGCTACTAACTACTAATGGCTCCACTAATCATGCTAACTTCTTAGTGATAGTTGTCTCACATGTATCAGTGGCCATCACTAGTCCTTGGTTCAAGCGCGTTTCAAAGCATGACCCATATGTCAACTCATCACATTCAAACTCGATAAACAGGTGCAAGTTACACTTAAACCATCAAAACTAAACAAGAGTAAGCATGGAGTAAGGTAATGTTAGCTTGCTAGAGAGTTTGGATGTTAGAGTGTTAGATCCATCATCATGAGCCATCAATGGCTCTTGCAAGAGTAAGGCCAAGTAGAGGCTATTAGATTCATGTGGATTTTCAAGTAAGAAGTTAGCGAGTTAGCGGTTAGTAGTTAGTTGCCATGAGAGAAAATTAGCTAAACATGTAAAAGGAGTTAGAGAGAAGAAAATGAAGAGAGGTAGAGAGAGAACCTTTGATAGATTGTCACCTTCTATTACAATAGCTATTGCTTTCCGACCATGTACCACTCTCTCTCCTATTATAAGATCTATAAGAAATGAAAAATACAAAAGAAGAAGAAGAAGAACTAACATAAACTACCCTAAACTACAGCATGGAAAGAAAACTACACTACTCTCTATATATCTCCATGAAGAAGAACCCCAGGGGTGTTTATAAGCACCAGAGAAAAGGGGGCAAGAGAACAACCCCTGGCCCAAAGTACGAGCGCGACCGCGCCCGTATGGCCGCGGAGATGCGGCCATAGCCGCCTTTCTATGGCTCTTCTAGAGCCGCGTACGTGGCACCGCTTGTCACGCGCTGTCACGTCTTTCCCCTATTAGCTGCAGGTCCCGGTTTCTGGTTTTGGGCCCCTGGTTTTGACGAAACAGCTCTTCAAGGTTAATGACTATATTATAGGCCTTTAATCACCCAGTAAATGGTGATTTAGGGTCTTCTTCTTCATTACACACCATAGACCTAGAAATATACAAGAGAGGTATTATTAGTAGAATTTAATATTAAATAAATGTGAAGATGTGGTATGAAATATGCAGTTTTAGAGACTAATCAGGCATAACTTGAGATTCATGCTTCTTCACCACTTTCATAGTTTTATCTTGGTTCCAATTGCTGCAAATAATTTGATATTCTCATCAATGTCTTCAACCTGTTCAGCATCAAAATTGGCTATATGATCTCCACCTAGTGTCACATCTGATGAAGTTCTTACTGATACCGAACCAACTTGAGGGGTGGAGTAGCATCAAACTCTACCCGCTGCGATACATCCTTGGTCTTTATTCTCTTCACCTACTGAGAGACGGTAGACTTCAACAATGAAGTCTCATCAAATGTGACATGCTAACTCAACACGATCTTCTTGTTTTCGGGGTCCCACAACTTGTAGACTTTCATATTTTTTTTTGACACCCAAAAACACAAACTTCTTTGCTCGAGGATTCATTTGCCATCTTTGACACTAAAGTAGGTTAGAATTTCAAATTCTCGTAGCAAATCATGATCTTGAGCAGCTTTCCCAGACCAAATTTCCAAAGGAGTTTTACCTCCTATCACAGTCGATGACAATTCATTTATGAAATAGCTAGTATACACAATCGCCTCAGTCCAAAATGATTTATCTAATTGTGCATTAGATAATAAATACCAAGCCTTCTCCAGCAAGAAACAGTTCATCTCCTTAGCCAACCCACGTATATCATCTGTGAAGTGATACCAATACCAGTGTTGTGGCCAAATTGTAGGGATTAGTTCTTGTATCTTTTAGTATTACTAATTTGTAGCTCCTTGATCTTCCTATCAATCTGTTTCTCTATCATATCCTTCCACCAACATACCTAGGGCTTCAAGCTTTGTGTCATGGGATATATTCAACAATATCTAGATAAATTATTACTAAAAGAGACAAAGTACCTATGACTTCCAAGCAATGCAGTCTTAGCAGGTTCCCAAATACGTACGAGATAATCAAGAAGACCTTCCGAGTGGTGAGTTGTGGTGCTGAATTTCACCTTCTTCTTATCCAGAATGTCATGTTCACCCAATTTCATATTGCAGGTAGATGCACCTTCCAATGATCCCCTCTTTGCTAGAACTTGCAAAGACTTTTCTCCTCCGTATTTGATCCTCATCTGCCAGACCTGTGTGCAAACATTATCTGAAGTAATAGAAGTCTCCACCTAACCTGTAACTGTACTACCCTTCAAGTAGTAGAGATTGCTCCAGCGGACGCCCTTTATAACCACCGTTAAGCCTTTGGTTATCTTGAGAACACCATCTCCTATAGATACCACAAGACCCAATGTTTCTAAAGCACCAACTGCGATAAGATTTCTTTTAAGTTGAGGTACATACCTCACTTTCTTCAATTCTCGTACTATCCCATTAAACATCTTGACACGGACAGTACCTATCCCTTTCACATTACATGAATGATCATCACCCATAACCGTGAAACATCCATCTAGCTTCTCAAAGCTAGAAAACCAGTTCCTGTTTGGGCACACATGGTAGGTAGCTCATATATCTAAGATCCACTCAGTATTATCTGAGAAACTAATAGTAGGAGTAATAACAGAGAAAGAAAATATCGATGAGTCTGAGTCCGATCCATCCGCCTGTGAAGTACTGGCGTGAGTACTGACCACTTGTGCGTGATTTTTCTCAGTCTTTGACTCCTTCTTACCTTTGGCCTTCAGACAAACCTTTGGCCTTCAGACAATTAACCTTCTAGTGCCCTAACTCTTTGCATAAGGCGCACTGGTTCTTTTTCAGATCTCTAAAACCTGATCTGGACTTCAATCTCCCATGATCACCTCGGCCCTTACGATTGGAACTCCTGCCTCTTACCGCCATGCCTCTGCTGTTATGCTCCTAGAAGAAGACAATCTGTCCTGCCTTCTTACTTCATAATTCACAAGAGCAGTATACACCTTATTATAATTAAGTTATTATCTTCCGTTGATCAAGATAAGAGTAAAGGTCTCATACTCTTCTTCAGGAAGAGAACTCAATAGAATTACTGCCTTATCCTCTTCATTGATCTTTGAAAGTGCAGCTAGAGGGGGTGAATAGTTGTACAAGCTAATCTAGGACAAATGATGCAGAATTTAAAACTTAATTGCTAACATACTATGTATAACCAAGAGTGAGCTCGAATTTCCTGTGAAGGGCTCTGGAACTACTCCTCTAGATTCCTCTAAATTAAGAGTTGAGGTGCTATTAGAAGCTCCCTTGGTTCAATACAAGTATGGGCACACAAACAATATCTCTCGTATGAATATGAATGAGTAATAACAATGCAAGATATAAAGATAGATAGAGTTGAGAGAGAAAGATCCGAATGTAAACACAAGGATATGTTTCGAGGTTCGAGCCACTGCTCTAACGTCCCTGCCTTCGCACAGAAGGATTTTAACTATCCACTATATGATCTTGCACACAGGGACCTCTATCGAGAAATTACAACTCAACACCGGAGTACACAACTCCTTCTCTCTACCCAATCACCTCTACACAAGCGGGAGCACAAAGTAAAGAAAGAAATACACATGGTGATCACAAAGATCATATAAACACTCTCTTGGTGATCTCAAAGGATCACAAACAATTTTCTCAAATACAAAGATCTTAAAGATAGATTTGAGATGATAGCTTAAGTATGTGAGAAAACAAGTATTTGGATAAAACAACAAAAAAAATACTTGAAAAAACTTCTTGATGGATATATAAATGAAAGACAAAAATAGAATTCTTAAAGACTTGATTTTCTTTAAGTTTTCAAAACTTTGGAAACAAATAAAGATAGAGAATTTTGGTACAAAAACTCTTTTGAAAACTTTGTTAAAAATACATGAGAAAGTGAGAAAAATTGCTCTAAAAAATCTTAGGAGAAACAAGCCAAGGGAACCCATATTTATAGGATTCCCAAAATATAGCTGTTGGGGGTCCAAACAGGTCTAGAGTGACAGCCCGATCGACCGTCCGATCGATCAGCTAACGATCAGATTTCTGACTGTTAGGGTTTTTGGTAGATCGTGCCAAGGCAATTTGTCTGTCGGTCGACTGCCTGATCAGCCGAGGCCAGAACCAGAGAGTAAACTCCCTGGTTAGTCGACCAGGGCCAGCTCCAGAGAGCAAGCTCTCTAGGTCGGTCGACCGGCCCTAGCCCAAGGCAGTGTGCACATATCTGTGCATATCGGTTAACCGCCCGGTCGACCGAGATCTGGTCCGGTCGACCGCCAGTGGTCTCAGGCTGGGATTTTGGATTTGAAAACTTGGTCTTTTTAATACCTATAAAATCCCACAAAATCACATAAAATCACATAAAATCTACAAAATAAGTTCATGCAAGCATTTGAACTACAAATATGTTTGATCAAGGATCAACCCATATTTTAAACTATTTGAACTATTTGTGAGGCATTACAAATTAAGCTTGAAACAAAAACTGCATTTTCAAAACTCGTTTTATTTTTATCCTCAAGAGTTTTTGAAAAGACTTCAAAACAAAAAACTATTTCTCAAAAACTTGATCAAATACAAAAATAAGATATTAAAATACATTTAAGCATAGTGTGTATGAATAAAATCCAATACACATATAAAATGATATATCTATGTTTTTGACATTAAATCCAAAAATAAGTTTTGTTAAAAATAAAACTTGAAACACATGAACTAGAATCATAAAAATATGTTTTTATACAATATAAATCATAGATGTATATGGATGAAATTCAACATACATAAAATTATGTAAACTTCTTTTGATTCTATCTATTCATGAAAACTAAAGATATGTTCTTGAAATTCTAAAACGGTTAAACCGAAATCAAAAACTATTTATCTTGTGTGTGTGTGTTTACTTGAGCATATCAACACTAGTCTATCTTTGTACAAGATCTAAAAACAAAACTAAACTAAATAAACTGAAGTCTTCTTGTCGATCTTCATCTTCAAGACGACTCGATCCAAACTCGAGCTTGATACAATCGTTACGATGTGAGCTCTTGAATCAATACTTATTTGCTTCAATACTTTGACTGTGACTCTCTTGTTGGAGTCAAATCTCTACAAAGATCTTGATCAATATCTAAAATTTATTAAGCACAAGATCATTAGCAAACTGACCTTCATAAGTTAGTCATCATCAAAACTAAGGGTAAGGGCCTCTGGGCCAACAATCTTCACATCCACATTAAGTAGGTCTGTAAAAAAACTTTGTGTAGCTATTCATGTGTTCATCAATAGAACATCCTCTCTTCATCTGGAACTTATAAAGCCTTCTCTTCAACTATAATCACGATTCGATACTTTTTGTCAGATACTTTTTCTCTAAGATCTCCCACAGCTGCCATGCAGATGTTTCATGCAACACATGATACTTGATGTCTTGTATCAAACAAGAGCTAATCAAGCGAAAAGCCGTCTAGTTCATCTTATCCCAATCTTCTTCAGTAGTAATCTCGCGTTTTTTTTCAACCGTAGAGTGTCTTCGAGGTTTGATGCCATCAATGCATCCATCACCTCACATCTCCACATACTGAAGTTTTACTTGCCGTCGAACTTCACCACATCAATCCTCAATGGATGTGAATTCACAGATTTCACCATAGATGTACTATCTCCAGCCATCTTGTTAATTGATTCCTCAAACAATGCAGAAAATAAACGAAATTAGATCAAAAAACTAGATAAAGATAGCTTCTTTACTTCAAAGTGAAACCCTCGAAGAGTTTCCGAAGTGATCTACTCCTCTAAATTTGATTCCTTGAGCAACCCAAACACTGTTTTGAGATTGACATACGATCCCACAAACAGTCTCAATGATGTTCCGAGATCGATACATGATCTCCGCCAAACAACAATCAATGCTCTTGGAATCGACACACGATCCCACAATGACCTGGGATGCTCTGATACCACTTGTTGCATGCGAGGCAACAACCAGTGAAAAACACAATAGATGCAGCAGAGAAGTACCCAGAAATCAAAAGTAAAGAAATAAGAGAGAAAACCAGCCAACATAGTATTTAACGAGGTTCAGCAATTTGCCTACGTCCTCGAGGCAAGGGAGATAGATTTTATTGACTCAACAATGAATTACAAGAGAATACCAAAGGGATACTTCAAGGGATACATTCATGAGGGCTCTAACCCTTACATATAGCCAGAAAGTCTCAGGAATTTAGGAAACTCCAATTGGATTCGACTCCAAACAGGAAAGGAGTCCGAATCCGTTCAGGAGAGACAAAACGTGTTTGTTAATCGACCGACCGGTCGACTGACCCCTGTCCTCGGTCGACCGGCCCAGTCGATCGGGACCAACTGAGAGCAGCTCGTGTCTGCTGGTCGACCGTGCCGATCTACCGTTCCTTTGCCACGGTCGACGGGCAGTCGACCGGGCCATCCTGTTCACGTCGTGCACACCAGTCGACTGGGCGGTCGACCGAGCCTGTCTCCTGTCCTGTTATGAGCTCCGTTCTCGCTCTTTTCGGCTTCTGATCTCTGAGCTATCTTCCTAATAAGTTTAAAAACTCTTCCGATGTCTTTTTATCTCCTCTCTTCCTATACTTATATATCTTTTTATAGAAAATAAACAAAATGGTAAAAAGTTAATAAACAACTGATATTATACTATATATTAAAAATCTTACATTGAGGAAAAAATGTTATCAATAAGCGAGACAACTTTTAATATCTTTCAATTATTTTCATGCCACATTTTTATGTCATTCAAGTTAAAATTATATCAATTTAAACATTTGACAAATTAGTTAAAGGATTATATAATTTTATTTTGAGTATATGAATTAAATATTTAGCAATTTAATTTCATCTTACCACGCATATCTATTAACCAATAATCTAGAGATTAAAACCTCTTAACCTTTTAGGAGCATTTAATGCACTCCTAACTTAATTGCAAAACTAAACCAATTTGACTTTTATTGATTTGAGAAATGACATTTTCTTTTTCTTTTCCCTTTTCTCTTTCTTTTTTATTTGAATTTTTTAATTTTCCTTACAAAATCAACCAATGATTTTATTTATCTTTTGATTTCTAAATTTTATTCTATCGAGTTTTTTTAAATCAAAAACCTAAAATAAATAGTCCAAAACATAGAAATCACATCCTAACTCCATAATGAGTGGATTTACTTCAAAAATCCCCGATTTATTATGTTTCCATTCAATCAAAAACTTAAATTAAGCAAGCCTAATAGAAATCATATTTTAAATTTATTAACTCCATAATAAGTGTTTATTAGTTCAGTGTTGTGGGTAAATTTTATAAGGAATTAATCCACGGACCAAAATAATGGAGTGGGCATAATCAAATCACAGAGAAGAAGAAACACAAACACAGACTGTTACGTGGAACCCAAATGGAAGAAAACCACGGGGAGAGAAAGAGAAAGAAATTTTACTATAATAATGATGATTACAATGGTCTGCTCTTGTGTGCTAGGGTTTTTGGGCCTAGTTTATCGTCTCCCTCCATGTTGGAAGGGATTTATTATTTGTACAAGTGTGTCTATTGGATAAAGTGATGGAGTCCAACTCTGTTTAAACACCTAACCACTTTTCACCGAGGTAGTTAGAGTTAAACACCCAGATTTAAATTGATTGGGCGAGAGTTCATCTTTATCTGGTAGTCTGCATCCAATTATTGATGCGGTTAGTCTGCTTCCGACCATTTTCAAAATAGGAATTTGACTCAGAGATAGGGATGCTCGTGACTGATCTTATCTCTTTTTTCTAATCACCTGAATTACTCAGAGTTTGAATTGAACAAGAGCTCCCACTTGGAGGTTCTGAAAACGATCACAAATCACGCACCTGTTTACGTGCCGTGATCTCGTGGAGGTCGAAACTTATCACTACAAATGCTACCTCTACTTCCTTCTCTTTGGAAGAGGTTAGGAACTCTCCCTCGGGGGCTATAGGTTCCCGAGGACTTTGATAAAAAGAGAGGGGAGTAGATACAGAAGGGAACTCTAGGCTTGGACTTGGGTCGATTTGCTGTCGCCTTAGTTTTATCTTGTAGTAGCGTGCATGGCTCTACAGGCTGGCAGAGCCTTAAATGTGCATCCCATCCACTGCACTAACAATCAGGTTACCATCACTTTTGTGGGACATGACGCTCGAGATAGGTACCGTGTATCTTAAGCTATGATTTTGATCTGATCCATTGTAATATGTGTAGGGCCCTGATCAAGCGACTATTCATTCCCCTAGATTTAAGAAGGCAACGCTCTGAGGCCTTAGGCATATTTTTCCCAAATTTTTGCATCTTCTTTTTCTTCTTTCTTGCCTTCTTTGATCCTCTAGTTCTCAGATCTCAACCATTCTTCTCATTTCTATTGCGATGAAGAATAGATAAAAATTCGGTACAGTCGGCGGTGCTAGCAAAGGAAAGGCCACGACGAGGAAAAGGGGAAGAGAGCTTCCCATCGTATCAGGATCGTGATGGACTTCGATCCAAAAGCCTCTAGGCTCCATAATCAGGAGGAGCTAGATAAGTATCTGGTGAACTATGGCTATCTCTTGAACTCAGGAAAAAATTGAGTTTTGCCCTCTTGGCATTGACGTATCTTTAGCCCCGCCTAATGATGGTGTATATATGCATCCCCAGGTCCTGGCACTAGGGTTGAGTCTGCTGATGACAAGGTGCGTCTGCTGCGTTTTGGCTTTCTTCAAGATTGCCCCCTTTCAGTTTTTGGCAGTGGCCTGGCATACGATACTAGGGTTCGAGGCTCTACGTGCTTTGTACACTCTCAAGGCGTGTTAGCTTGAGGTCTTCAGTACCGTATGTGCACTAAGGAGGACCACTCAAGGCGCTTGCTATTCCGTCTCTCAGAGTGGGGTTGAAAAGGTTATTGTCAATATGGTTGACAACGACCATGACATGTGAGATACCATGATCCGGGTGACCGGCCCGTGGGAAGCTGAATTAAAGATGATTGTAGGGCCATCCCATTGTCTGGAACTTGGGCTCCACCGCTCGCGGAGGGATCTTTCCAACTGTCGATATCGAGGTGAAGCTGCGAAAGCTGACAACCATCAACTATGATTATCATAACTAGAGTTGGCTGCTAGACCTGAACAGACCTCCAGTGCCCCAGTTATCCCGAGGGCATCTGCTTCGGGTAAGAGACAACCTGCCCCTGAACTGGAGGAACCTACTAAGGAGGAAGGTCGCCCTGCCCCTGAATAGGGGGAGGCTGTTCGGGAGATGAGTGATTAGTGTTCAATTTTGTATCATTTTGCATCATATTTTCATGCATTTTATCAATAAAAACAAGCTTTTTAATGGTTGTTTCTCTTAAATTTCAGGTCCACTCTCTAATGAAGAAGAAGGCCTAAATCCATGCTAATTAAAGAATTTAAAGGAGATTAAAAAGAGCTTAAATCAAAGAAGCCCATATTAGTAATGAACCAAGAAATATCCTCGTGGTTCTAGAAGCTCCCACAGTATACCTGGGTAGAGACAGACTGTTTTGGCCACCAAAAAGGCTAGCATAGCAGCCAAGATTCTGCCGTGAAAACGTGATTTTGGTCGCGGATCCGTGGTAGAACTTGGGCCGTGTAGCAATTTATTCTGCGGCTACGATTGAAAGCGATGAGCTCCTGGTACCTATATAAAGAGCCCTAGTCCCTCTGCTATGAAGTGAGGAGATAGCCATAAAATTTAGGAGAAGATTTAAGATTTCTTTAGGTTCTTCTTTAGTTTTCTCTTATAATTTTCTTCTCTCTTTTAGATTCCAAGAGAGAGAGAGAGAGAGAGAGAGAGAGAGAGGTGAGAGTGAGGTCTCTGTAATTTAGAGTAACAATCAAATGCAAAGCTCATGTTCTCCCTCATCTAACTTTTTTCTCTTTAATTCTTTATATTTACTTTCAAGCTTTTAATTTCTTGCACTTTAATCTACTATGTTTTCTTCTTTGCTTTACTTCTCTATGGATAACTAACTAACCTCTAACACTACTAACTAACCTCTAACACTACTAACTACTAACTCTTGGATGATGCTAACTCATATGATTCATTGGATGTTTGCAATTTCTAAGTCTTGTGCCTATCAAGTCTCTTAATTCCAAATGAAGATGAGTGTTGTTTTTGATCTAAATGAAGGTTTTGTGATTCCCTCCATATGATTCATTTGTGCCTTATTAGAGTCTTGTTTCTTTAACAAGAGCCTTGATGGAACATGATGATGTGATCACCTTAGTATGCTAACAAATTAATGCACTAGCTTCTTATTTCATACTAGCTAAACCATGACTTTGATGATCTAATGAACATTACATTCTTGTTATGCATATATAAATTGTGAATCTTAAATTCTTAAGTTTCATTCTTAAGAATCTATTGCGAGCCTATGATCAAAAGAGGCCACTTAACCAAGCTAAGAGAAGAGCATCTCAACAAACTGGGACAACTCTTTGACTTGATGGAGCAAGATGGACAATATGCCAATGAATTTACATGAGACACAAATCATCAAAGAGATTAGTTAGTTAGTAGTGTAGAGTTGTTAGTTAGTTATGACTTCTTTTTATCTTCTTAAAACTCTTCTAATTTCTAAGAAACTTTCTTTCCATACAAAGTCCATTTTTTCTCTTTTACTTTTCCAAAATTCAATGTTTTTCATTCTACCATCCTCGTTTTCAGTCTTTTTCTTAACACAAAAGGATTCATCTTCTTCTTTTTACTTTATTTTCTTTTTCAATTCTTAAACAAAGAAGAACTTTTCATTTTCTTTCCAAAAATAAGAACAATAAGAACTAAGAAAGCTTCCATCGCAAGCCTTTCGTACGGATGCAACCTATAATAGCTTTTAGTACAAACGGTAGTTAAGAGGATCATAGTAACTTTACATACATACCCAGAGGTTGAACATTGATGCAGGGACTTACACGGTTTACTCTAAACTTTTGCTCCATCATCTCATCTTTTATTCGAACAAATTTTTGGTGTCATTGCCGGGGAGGGTGACAGCTTTTTGTTAGTTTTTGGAACTAAACGAATTTTTCTTCTCTATTTCAGGTTACAGGTTTCGGAGACAGAAAACTTAGCATTGCAGTAATATATAAGTGGTCTTAGGCCTCTGCTCTAGAAGCAGAGACAAGTACCCTCCAACTTGCCGTGTTTACTCGGCTTTTTCCGCGTTTTCACGACAAGAAGGAGTTGACTACTGATAATCATTTTTGCAGGGTCACTTGCTTTACAAAATTCAACTTATTGCAATAATTGTTTCTTATATGCCCTCACCAGGATCCTGCTAATAACCAATGTAAAAAAATTGTTGAAAATTTAAAAAATTGATTAAACATTTGTATCCTAGGCACGTGTCTTTTCAATTCCTTTACTTTACTGTTGAAGAGTGCTAGAGTAAGGTACATGCGCATAGCATATAAATTAGGACTCATCTCTTGGTTGATTTAATCGCTTTGAGTGAATCTTGTTTGCATATTCTGTATACTTGCACAAATTGACTTTAAGGGCACCACCCAATAAACAAGAAAAGGTGGAGATTTTATCACCCTTTCTTTGTAAACACCTAAGGGGAGTGAATATGTGACTAGCTAATCCAATGATGAATTAATGCGGAATCAAAACTATTTATGCTAACTAAAAATTCTTAAGCTAAACACACCAAATATAACACAAGAGTGTAGCCGGATTCCTCGTGAAGGGCTCTAGACTATCTCCTCAAGGTTCCTCTAAATAAGAGTTGAGGTGCCGCTATGGCTCTCTTGGTTGAATACAAGTGTGAGCAAATAATCCCTAAGCATATAGCAATATGGCACAAGATATATCAAGTATATAAAGATATGAACAATTTAAGCATGCAAGATATAAACACAAGTGAGAGATAGAGAGAGCAATCGTAAATACGGGAGATTTGTTTCGAGGTTCGAGCACCCTTGCTCTACGTCCCCGCCTTCAACACTATGAAGGATTTTCACTAAAAACGATCCCACCGGATCACTCAGTGCCGCAACACCTACAAGCAAGTTCACACTAGAACGCCTTTGAACTCTCTAGTCCCTCTCTTGTTCCCGTAAGAACAAACACACGCAAGTACGCAAGCTTGCTGAGGCCGCACCTCTACCACCGAGCTCCCACTAGAACTCAAAACAATGCGAACCCCCAAGTCTGCCTCCTTAAATACAAAGTATGAAAACTTTGGTGATCACAACACTTTGATCACCTAAAATAACTCTCACAACAACTCTTCTATAGGATGGATATAGCAATGGAAAGCTCAAGTGTGTGTGTGTGATAAAACAAGGTTGATTTGTGGTGAAAAACTCAAGAAATCTCTTTTACAAAACACTCTTAAAAACTCTCCTTTAATATGGAAATATTGTCTTTCAAACAAGTGGAGATAAACACTAAAAGATGTATGAAAACCTAGCTTGAAAATCTACTTCAAATCTTTTAGAAAACAGTCCAAGGGAGCGCCATATAAATAGGCTCCAAAATATGGCCGTTGGAGCCAAGTCAGCAGATCTATCTGCTGACGTCGACCGCCCGGTCGACTTCCAACGGTCGAATTAGATCGGTTGACCGAAAACTGGGCAATGACCCAGCGGTTGACCGCCCGGTCAATCGGGCCATTTCCAGAGAGCAAAGGCTCTCAGGCGGTCGATCGTGCGGTCGACCGGCCCAAGTTGTGCACGTCTGTGCACATCGGTCGACCGGAGCGGCCAACTGGCTTCTGGATCGGTCGACCGCCCGGTCGACCGGCAGAAGGCTGGTCCAACAGTTTTTTTAGGATTAAAAGTTTGTCTTTTTATCTTAATAAAATCTCATACATTCTATAAAAATCTACAAAAATAAGTTCAGTAATATACTTTAATATACAAACATGTTTGAGTAAAATCAAAACATGTTACAAAAATTTTGAACTATTTTGTAATATGGAAGTTTTGCTTTAAAACAAAAATCTATATTTTTTCAAAATGATTTTTCCAAATTAAAAACCGATTTTTTCAAACTCCTCCAAATATAAAAATAAGATATTCTAAACACTTTTAAAGCTTAGTGTATATGGATATGATCCACTACACATATATGATGAAATATCTATGTTTTTGACATTATGCTCTAAATAAAGTTTTAGTAAAACACATGTATACTTTGAAGTTTAAAAACCAAAACGGTTTTTTTCTAAGACGAAAATTCCATAATGAAAACACATAGAAATCTTGTGTGTGAGTGTATATGATACTTGAGCAATCCACAAACTAATCTATCTTTATATTTTATCTAAAAATAAAATCTTACTACAAACAAGCCTAGACACAAGTCTTCTCTTGAAGGTCTTCACTTGAAAGTCTTCTTCTCCTTCTTGACTTGGTCCAAAACATAATCCAATAAGTTAGACTCCTCTAGAGTACTTGATGTGGTCTTGATGCACAAGCTCTTGAGTTAACACGTGCTAGCTCTAAAACTTGACTTTAATCCTTTGTTGAAGCTAAGCACCTACTAAGATCTTGATCTAATATCTGAGACTTAATTAAACACAAGATCATTAGTACTATAACTACATGAGTTAATTATCATCAAAACTAGAGTGATGAGCCTTTGGGCCAACAATTTCCCCCTTTTTGATGATGACTAAACTCATGGAGTTATATATGCATGGATTAAAGTTAAGCTTCATAAAAGCTCTCCCTTAACTCATGCATAACAATAAACAAATAAATATTGCCATGAAGTGCATAAAACTAAACAAATAAATATGCATAAACATGGTGAGAGAAAACATGCATAAATCAAAAATCCTTTTTCCAAAAACTTTCTCTCCCTTTTTGTTTAAACTATCAAAATCATTCTCTCCATTTTGTAAAAAAAACATAAAATGCATAAACTCAATATATGTAAAAACTCAAATATGCATATATAAACTCAATATCTTTCTCTCCCTTTTTGTCAATCATCAACAAAGAGGTAAAATAAAACAAATTAAGAATAAGGATATATATGCGATATACATTCATGAAGAGGAAGACGCTAAGTTAGCTTTCCTGCATGCATGCATTACATGAAGAAGGGAAGAGAAACCCTAACTCACATAAAGTATAATATACAATGCATAAGTGGAGTTGTGAAGCTCCCCCTGCACATGTGTCACATAAAGAAGAGATATCAAGCTCCTCAATATAAGATACACTCAACATGAATCTATATATAGAAGAGATGTTAAGCTCCCCTTGCATATAGACAATACAAAAAAAACATTTTTAACACAAATTGCTATAATACTTAAACAAATTTTGAGATACCATTTGTACATAAATAAAATTTTAAGATACCAATTGTAAATTAAACAATACAAATTTTGAATTTTTCTTAAATCAACAAATCAATTTAAGATATCACAAGATTTTGATACCATATGAAATAGAAAATTTGTGATACCCATTGAAATTAAAACTTTTGTACATTTTGATATTAATGAAAGAAAATATTTTATCAATTGAAATATATGATAAATTTTGATACCAAATAGGTAAAACACATTGATACCAATTGAAATTTAAACCCAATTAGAATTGAAACATATTGATATCAATTGAAGTATATTGTAAATTTTGATATCAATAAAAATACAAATTGAAAATAATGCATAAGCTTAATAAAATATCAATTGAGATACCAATTGAAATCAAGATTTAATTCAAGCTTAGCATAAACATAATTTGTGCTTTGAACATGTAAATATATTGTAAATCTTGCACAAACAATCATATATATGTATGAAAAATGAAAATACAAATAGAAATTGATATTATTTGAAATTTAAAGCATACATATACAGAAAAAAATATGAGTATACACAAAAATATCAATTGTAATACCAATTGAAAATATGATGAGAAGCAAGTATATAACTCCTAAAGATCCACCCTTTTATGCACATAATAAAAGATATATAATTTGAGCATACAAGGGATGATCACCCAACCATCCGCCCTTATAGAGTTGAAAAGGGTTTTCAAAAATAAAAGTTTGAAAAATATTTTAGCATAGTTTGAAAAACTCTACCAATTGAAGAATAAATAACTAGTTAAAATAATTTTTTGAAGCTAGTTAAAGATCCTTCAAAATATGAAACAAATCATATGCATCTCATGAATCATAGCTAAGTACAAAAATATTGTCACTCAAGATTGATAAAGCTAAAAAATTCTCATGAAAATATAGTCATGAGAAAACAAATAAAATGTAAGTGCACAAGCATCATGTGAATAGCATATTCATGAAAATAGTCAATTAGGCTCAAAACATAAAACATGTGAAAATCATGAAGATTCATTTTAAATATGAAACTCATAAAAAATTTATTTTTCATTAAAACTAACTTCAAGGTATATGTATGTTTTATCCAAAACTAACAATATCACAGATATCCTAAATACAAATAAGTCCAAAAAGTAATTTGCATGAAGATAAGTGACTCAAGGGTATACATGTATATTTATTAACTTTAAACAAAACATAGCATATACATGAAGCAAAACATGCACAAGGATAGGCAAAACAAGTGTAAATGAGAAAATCATCAAAACTAGGTTATACATGTACATGTAATAAGTACAATTGAGCAATAAAGTGCAAACATATAGGAATCAAATGTTGCTCACTACTTGTGCAAGTATATACACAAGTCTTGACAAAAACTACATCTAAATAAGTATTTACCACAATAAGTATAAACATAAAACATGAACATGCTAAAAATTATAAATATAAAATCATGTAAATAAAATAGGAGTTTAGAGATAGTTACCAAACTATAAGATTATACTCCAAATCTCCAAAACATGGTGCTCTTCCCACAAAAACTACCTTGATAGTGGTGCATCAATTTTATATGTCCATCTAGCCCATGCATCCACCACCAAGGCACCGATCCTCTCACGTCATGTGAGAGCTCACACCTACATCAAATACAAAAGGTGGAGATTTTGGTACCGTTTTCTTTTGGGTCCATGAGGGTTAGCATCAAATGGAACCCAAACATTTTTATTAGCAAAATTTAAGGAATTTACTCTATCAAAATAAAATTTTGCCAAATAGATTTTGCGATCGCAATGTGTACATTTGTACACTTTAGCATGCACATGGGAATGACTATGATTATGTGTGCAAAGTGTGCATATGTGTGCCGTGGGTGATGTGCATGAATATGTGAAACTTGTTTTTTTTGAAACAAGGTTTCCAATCTATTATGATTGAATGCACAATTGCTCATAGTTGAGCTCAAATAATCTAT
Organism: Agave tequilana; assembly: GCA_038442645.1. Classification (NCBI taxonomy): domain Eukaryota; kingdom Viridiplantae; phylum Streptophyta; class Magnoliopsida; order Asparagales; family Asparagaceae; genus Agave; species Agave tequilana. The sequence continues at coordinate 156,115 of JAVJIF010010888.1, read as the reverse complement.
TCTATTTTTCAAAAATTTAATCTCATTTTTATCAATGGTTGCATGAAAAGCATGATGAGAATGAGAATCAACATTCTTTTCTTTTTAGAAATATTTTCCTTTTCTTTTGAAATAATTTTTCTTTTCAAGGAGTTATTTTCTTCTAAAGCAATTTCCTTTTCCTTTTCCACCAAAATAATCTTATTTTTCAAAGAGGTATTTCCTTCACAAAGATCATTTAATTTAGAAGACAAGAAAATATTCTCATTTTTCAAAAATTCGTTTTCTTTTGAAATGCATTCTAATTTATTTTAAAAAGAATCTTTTTCTTTTAATAAGGAATCAAATTTATTTTTCATTTTTTTATTATCCTTTTTAAGCATGTCATATTTTTCTAGAAGTTGTTGCAAAATGAAGCAAGCTCTTCATAAGGCATGTCAATATCCTCATCAAGTTCGGATTCAGAGTTTACCTCAAGGGGGTATCCCCTTGGACCATGTAGCATACGTTGGAAGCCTCACTTTAACATCTGAGTCGCTCCCAGCATAGTATTGTTCTTGTTCGCCAAGGGAGACTATAGTGTTCCAAACTATAAAAGCTGAATCAAAATTAGCAACGCTAGATAGATATTCATCATTTAGAGTACTCTTCAAAGCATGAATGGCTTTTGCTTTAGCCTCTAAATATTTGTCATTTAAACAATATGAATCTTTAATAGTGGTAAAGTAAACATGAATGCCTAGGGCTTTGAGTTACAAGGACATCTTAACTTTGAAATCACCTAGAGGGGGGTGAATAGGTGATAATGCTAATCTAATGAACTAAATGCGGAATTTAAAAACTAATTGCAATTACACTTAATGCAACCAATAAGTGATGCACAGACAACCAAGCCAAGCATATAAATATGAATGATCAATATGAAATAATGCAAGGCACAAAACAAAGAGAGAGAGAGAAAGAGTAAGAGTCAATGGATCAAGCGCAAACAACAAGATTTGTTTCGAGTTCGAGCACCCAGCTCTACGTCCTCGCCTTCACCCAGAAGGATTTCGAATCCACTAGCTTGTCCACAAAGGACTCCCACACAGGGAACCTCTATCGAGGATTTGGGGCAATACAATAACTAGGAGTACCCAACTCCTCTCTTTACAACCACAACCTCTCACTAGAGTCTAAGCACCAAGCCAACAAAACGATCACCTCACAACTTGAGAGATAAGCACAAAGCTACACAATGATCACCTCACAACTTGAGGGATGCAACCCACTTGCACAACCTCCTCAACACTATGAGGGAAAGGCACAAAGCCAAGCAAAAATAGGGTTTACAACTTGGTGATCAAAAGATCACAAACCAATCTCTTTTCCCACAAACACAAAGAACCTATAGAATAGGATAGTAGATGTAGCTCAAGTGTGGAGAAAACCAAAGGAATGAAAATCAAAAACTCAAAGAAAATCCTTGGGAAAATGTAGAAACCAAGATAAAGAAGTTGAATCAAAACTCTTTTCCCAAAAACCCTTTTCTTTGATTTTTCAAACCCCAGAAAAACACAAAAAAGATTGTGCAAATTAAAGCCCAAAAAAACTTCTTTTGATTGCTGTGAAAACACTAGAGAGTAGGGAAAAATTAGCTCTTCAAAAAATTATGGAAAACTGGTCACTAATGGGGTATTTATAGCCCATTAAAAAATATAGCCGTTGGCAGCTAAAACTGCCAGAAATGGCCTACCGGTCGACCGGACGGTCGACCGTCCAACGGTCGACCGTCCAACGGTCGATTTTTGACCATTGGCAGCTACCGGTCGACCGCCGATCGACCGGCCCCAGAAACAGAGAGCACACTCTCTGTCCGGTCGACCGCTCGGTCGACCGGGAGCAACCCGAGAGTGGGTTGCTCTCAGTCGGGCGACCGGTCGGTCGACCGGCCGACTGACACGGCTACGTGCACAATCTTGTGCACGTTCGGTCGACCTCTACGGTCGATCGGCTCCTTTCCCGGTCGACCATTATGGTCGATCGCCAGAGCCTGGCAGCCAAATCTGAGACTGAAAAACTGGATTTTTAAAGTCTTAAAAATTCCCATAAAATCTCTAAAAATCCACAAAAATAGTTTTCTCATTTTACATTGATATATAAACTTGTGATAAAAATTTCAACACAAATATCAAACATTTTGAATCATTTTTGTGTCTTATCAATTTTATCAAAAACCAAAACCTGTATTTTTTCAAACTTAGATTTTTGAATAGAAAATACGTTTTGTCCAAAACTCCTCCAAATACAAAAACATGATATTAAACGACATTTAGGCATGATGTATATGGATATAATCCATATACATGAAATAATTATATATCCATGTTTTTGACTTTAAATCCCAAAACAAGTCTTGTTAAAAATACCGAAACACAAAACTCATGATATAGACTATCAAACTAAGTTTGTTTAAATAGTTGAAGCATATCTGTATATAGAACACATCTAATATACATAAAAACATGTAAACTTATTTTGATACTTATCTATTCATGAAAACCAAGATCGGTTAAACCAATCAAACCGAAAACCAAAACCAAAACGTGTGTGTATTATGAACTTGAGCATATCATACTATTCTAATCTTTACAATTGGATCTAAACACAAAACTAAACTAGGTACCGATGTCTTCTTATAGAGTGCCGTCTCCAAGCTGACTCGATCCAAACCGTGATCCACCGAGCTAGACTCCAATGAGTGCTATATATGATCTTTGACGCTCGGGCTCTTGAATCACCATGTGAAAGCCTCCAAACCATCTTGTTGAAACTAATCACCAACTAATAACTTGATTAATGATCTGAAACTAAAATCACAAGATTATTAGTACACATAACTACATGAGTTAATCATCATCAAAACTAGAGTGGAAGACCTTTGGGCCAACATTCTCCCCCTTTTTGATGATGACAAAACTCATGGAGTTATATATGCATGGATTAAAGTTAAGCTTCAAAGAAGCTCCCCCTTAACTCATGCATAGGAAATAAGCAATAAGATATTGCAATGAAGCACATGCAAAAATAAACATGTACATGTCAATCAAACATAAAACTCATAAATTCTTTTTCTCCTATTTGCAAAACAAAACATATATGCATAAACATAAATCCTGAAAACATGCATATAACCAAATACTTCTCCCCCCTTTTTGTCAATCATCAACAAAGGTTCAAAGTAAAAACAAATCAATAAATTTTTCTCCCCCTTTTTGTTCGAAACAAAGAATCAACAAAGGGTTAAAAACAATAAATGCAATGTTCTCCCCCTTTTTGTCTAAAAAGAAAAATGATATAAATAAGGGGTGACAATCTATTAAGATACCAAAAAAAATATGTCAAAGTAGTGCATCTTGATACCAATTGAAAGGAAACATAAAAACATTGATACCAATTTTAAGAAGCAAAAGCATCTTGATACCAATTAAAAATATTCAAATAAACATCTTGATATCAATAAAGAGTATTATTCTTTTTAAGCATATGATACCAATTGAAATTATAATATTCTACAACTTTTTTAATTCATTTTCTATCATAAAGTAAGGGAGTGGAAATCTAGGGTAAACAAAATACCAATTGAAAGATAAAATATGAGTTTTCTCCCCCTTTATGAAATACTAATTGAAATTATGCAAAAGCTTGTATTAGCATACCAATTGAAAAACTAATCAATTGAAATATGATATTCATTAAAAATTCAAGCTTTAGCATAAACATATATATGTATGAAAATTATATACCAATCGAAATTGATACTATAGGAAATGAAGGCATACATACATACAAATATATGAGTATACAAAAAAATGTTAATATTGATACCAATTGAAAAAAATCCAATGATACCAATTGAAACACAAATAATATCAAGTGTATACCTTATATAACCTACCACCCATTCATGTTCAAGTTTAAAATGATTTTCACTATAAAGCAACATGAGCATGATCGCCCATCCAACCGCCCGTAGAAGGTAGGGGTTCTCAAAAATAGGCTTGAAAAATATAAAGTATGTTTGAAAACTCTACCATAACGAAGAATCCGAACTAGTTAAATGAAAAAACTTCTAAACTAGTACGAAATCCTTCAAGTAAGGAATAAAATAAAAATATTTTTCATGAAACTATGTAAATCACATAATCACTAAAACACTCAAATCCGTAAAGCCCATATCATACTCATGAAAACAAAGTCATGAGAAACCAATAGAGTGAGTGCACAAGTGTAATGTGAAACATGGCATCATGAAAATATGCAATCAAGCTCGATATTCCTTAAAACATGAAAATCATGAAAACTTATTTAATCTTCAAGGCATATGTATGTCTTATACAAACTAAAGTATACATACATATCCAAAACATAACGAGTCCACAAATGTATATGCATGAAGGCACGTGGCTCAAAGGATGTATATGTATAAACAATAGTTTGGACAAGATAGACATATACATGAAGTGAAAACACATGATTATAAAACATGTCCAAAATTGGAAATATAAGTTAAAGTGCATGAATCATTAAAACTAGACTATACTAACACATCTAATGGGTACAAATGAACGTTCAAGCACAAACATATAATGATCTATTTGTGGCCCACTATATGTACATGTATATATCCTAGTTTTAATGAAAACTAACATTTAAACGTATATTCAAAACATGAAGCATAAAACGAGACATAAATCATCATGATAAAAACAATCATTATGTAAATCCATAAGCTATTAGAATTATGATATGCATAATAGCTAAACAACGGTGAGAATCACAACATATGGGTCCTTATAAACAAGGGTGATCTCAAAAGCTATACAAATATGTCAATGATCTAATAATCATGACATTTAACATAATAATCTATAAACATCAAAACATAAAGCATTAAAACAAAACAAAAATCATAAACATCCATATGATCATTATGTATATGCATGTGCAATAGATCTAGGACATACATATTAGTTAAAAACAAAGTGAGAACAAATAGATATAGATCCATATTAAACATGGGTGTCTCAAATAACTAAACATGTATATCACTAATCTAATGAACATGGCATAAGCATAATGAACAATAAAACATGACATGCTATAAATCAATGATGTGAAAGCATGTAAATAAAAACGGGAGTTAGAGATCGATACCAAAACCGATGAAGGCACCTCTCTAGTTCTCCAAACCAAGGTGGTCTTCCCACCAAACCTTCCCTTGAAAGTGATGCATCCAAATGGTCATCATGAAGCTCGGAACGCATCCACTCCAAGGTACCGCTACTCTCACGTCATGTGAGAGCCCACACCTACATCAAACATAATAGGGGTGGTCTTTGGCACCCATTTCCTTTTGGGTCCATAGGGGTTAGAACCTTTCCTAATCCAAACAAAATTAGTTGCTAAATTAACATCATGTAAACGATCATAGCAAAATTTAGCAAGGTGGCCCTTTCGTCCACAATATGTACAAGTGTACACATGAGTATACAAGGTATGATGGTTGTAACCGTGAGTAGCATGTGTATGTCGTGGAGGGTGTGCATGCAAAGATGGAACTTGTTTCTTTCGAAACAAAGATTCCAAACGTGTATGATTTATGGCACAATGGCTCAAAGTGGAGCCCAAACAATCCACACTTTTCTTCAAATCATTTATATCATTTTCAATACTAGAAGATAAAGTGGAGCATGCAATAGATGTGCTAGGTGAGGCTACACTAGCATGGCAAACATGTGAATCTATATCATTTTGCAAAGATTTATTTTTATTATAACTAAATCTAATTCTTTTGAAATAAACTCAATTTCATTTTTCAAAGAATGATTGTCCTTTAAAATAAAATCTAATTTTGAAGATAGGACCTCATTGTTTTTCACAACATCATCACAATCATTTTTATTTTTCAAAATTCATTTTCCTTTATGGCAAGGTCTAGTTGAGATTTAAGTGAGTTACGTTCACTACAAATCTCTTCCTTCTCTTGCAAAATTAATTCAAAACTTGAACACAAATCCTTCATTTCTTCTTTTAGTTCAAAGTTCTTCTTTTTAAAAGTTCATGTTTTTCCAAAAACTTTTCAAGCTTTGTAGCAAGTTCTACATTTAAGGTTTGAACTTCTAAACATTCATTGCAATAGGAACTAGAGCTATCATCAAGTAGAGATTCTGATTGTACCTCAAGGGAGTCATTCCCTTGGACCATGAGGCAACGCTCGTCGGACTTGTCTTTCCTAGATCTCCTCATCCTATCGATAATCTTTGGAAGCTCGAGAGAAGTCATAATGCTCAAAATGCAAAAGCCGAATCATAGTGAGCAAACACATGTAATAAATCTTTATCAAGAGATGCTCTAAGTGTCTTAAGTGCAAGTGCATTGGCCTTTTTATGCTTGCTATCATTAGGGTAGGATTCCTTGGTAATAACTTGATAAACTCTAGAGCCTAGGGCTTCCAAATGACTACTCATCTTAGCCTTCCAAATATCAAGTCTAGAAATGTCAAACATAGGAGGGCTATCCATGAGTGCAAATAATATGTGTGCAAATGCAAAAGAAGATTAGCAAACCAAGATCTCACTCCTAGGTTGTTAAACCAAGTATCAGGAGCGTAGGCTCTGATACCAATTGAAATCACCTAGAGGGGGGTGAATATGTGATAATGCTAAACTAATGAACTAAATGCGAAATTTAAAAACTAATTGCAATTATGCACACACAACCAAGCCAAGCATATAAATATGAATGATCAATATGAAATAATGCAAGGCACAAAACAAAGAGAGAGAGAAAGAGTAAGAGTCAATGGATCAAGCGCAAACAACAAGATTTGTTTCGAGGTTCGAGCACCCAGCTCTACATCCCCGCCTACACCCAGAAGGATTTCGAATCAACTAGCTTGTCCACAAAGGACTCCCACACAGGGAACCTCCACAGAGGATTTGGGGTAATACAATAACTAGGAGTACCCAGCTCCTCTCTTTACAACCACAACCTCTCACTAGAGGCTAAGCACCAAGCCAACAAAACAATCACCTCACAACTTGAGGGATAAGCACAAAGCTACACAAGGATCACCTCACAACTTGAGGGATGCAACCCACTTTCACAATCTCCTCAACACTATGAGAAAAAGGCACAAAGCCAAGTAAAAATAGGGTTTACAACTTGGTGATCAAAAGATCACGAACCAATCTCTTTTTCCCACAAACAAAGATCCTATAGAACAGGATAGTAGATGTAGCTCAAGTGTGGAGAAAACTAAAGGAATGGAAATCAAAAAACTCAAAGAAAATCCTTGGAAAAATGTAGAAACCAACCCTTTTCCCAAAAACCCTTTTCTTTGATTTTTCAAACCCTAGAAAAACACAAAAAAGATTGTGTAATTAAAGCCCAAAAAAACTTCTTTTGATTGCTGTGAAAACACTAGAGAGTAGAGAAAAATTAGCTCTTCAAAAAATTATGGAAAACTGGCCACTAATGGGGTATTTATAGCCCCTAAAAAATATAGCCGTTGGCAGCTAAAACTGCCAGAAATGGCCTACCGGTCGACCGTCCAACGGTTGATTTTTGACTGTTGGCAGCTACCGGTCGACCGCCTGATCGACCGGCCCCAGAAACAGAGAGCACACTCTCTGTCCTATCGACCGCTCGGTCGACCTGGAGCAACCCGAGAGTGGGTTGCTCTCAGTCGGTCGACCGGTCGGTCGACCGGCCGACTGACACGGCTACGCGCACAATCTTGTGCACGTCCGGTCGTCCTCTACGGTCGACCGGCTCCTTGCCCAGTCGACCATTATGGTCGACCACCAGAGCCTGGCAGCCAAAATCTGGGACTGAAAAACTGGATTTTTAAAGTCTTAAAAATTCCCATAAAATCTCTAAAAATCCACAAAAATAGTTTTCTCATTTTTCATAGATATATAAACTTGTGATAAAAATTTCAACACAAATATCAAACATTTTGAATCATTTTTGTGTCTTATCAATTTTATCAAAAACCAAAACCTGTATTTTTTTCAAACTTGGATTTTTGAATAGAAAATACGTTTTGTCCAAAACTCATCCAAATACAAAAACATAAACAACATTTAGGCATGATGTATATCGATATAATCCAATATACATGAAACAGTTATATATCCATATTTTTGACTTTAAATCCCAAAACAAGTCTTGTTAAAAATACCGAAACACAAAACTCATGATATAGACTATCAAACTAAGTTTGTTTAAATTGTTGAAGCGTATATAGAACACATCTAATATACATAAAAACATGTAAACTTATTTTGATACTTATCTATTCATGAAAATCAAGATCGGTTAAACCAATCAAACCGAAAACCAAAACCAAACGTGTGTGTATTGTGAACTTGAGCATATCATACTATTCTAATCTTTACAATTGGATCTAAACACAAAACTAAATTAGGTACCGATGTTTTCTTGTAGAGCGCCGTCTCCAAGCCGACTCGATCCAAACCGTGATCCACCGAGCTAGACTCCAATGAGTGCTATATATGATCTTTGACGCTCGGGCTCTTGAATCACCATGTGAAAGCTTCCTGACTGAGATTTCCTGCACACAAAATATAATATTTTAGTTTTAAGAATATGATGTGCAAGTCTCAATTCTAATCCGCGGTAGCAGGGCTATGCGGGTCGTGATCCTCAGGGAGGGACTGCGATGGAAGCTTTAAGCAAGTTTCTCTAAAGTTTTTATTTTTATTAGTTAAGTTAGAAAGGAAGTGGTATTTACAATGAATGGTATTTACAATGAAGTGAAGAAAAGAATTGTGGAAGATGTGGATCTAAACTAAAGGAAGAAAAGAAAGAAAACACGTACGAACCTCTTCAGCCTGCTTACCTTTGATCCGTGCGATGATTTACCTTTTCTCGGAAGACTTGCAAGTATGGCGTATAGGATGTTCATCGCCATAAGCCATCAAGGGATCTTCGTTGGCTAGGCAGTCTCGAAGCAGTTGGGTCTCATTGTTCACAAGGCATTAGAGAACACATAGAAGAAAGAAAATAGGAACATAGAAACACAAGAATAAACAAGAGATGAAAAACATAAAATAATAACAAAACGAACCTTAAATGGATTTCATTAACAATGGAAGATAAGCGGGCTTATACCGCTGTCACCTTAGTACAAGCGAAGACTCCATCCTCCATGAAAGTTTCCTCCACTCTCAGTTACAAAGTTTACAAAATAAAATCGAAAATAAAATCTAACCTAAAAACTATACCCTAGCTTTTGGCCCTTTGCTGGACGCTGGACGCGCTGTACGTTGCACTGCAGGGGGTATTTATAGGTGCAGAAGAGAGAAGAGTCCCGGATAAAGCAGCCCACAAAAATTGGTCCAGAGATAAGCTCGAATTGCCGCGGAATCTTGGATTTTGCCGCAGATTTGCGGCATTTTTGTGGAATCTGGCCACGCGCTTTGGCGCGTGGCCTCACCTGGTCCGTCCATCTGGGCGCTTGCTTCTGGAAGTATGATCCTGGCTCTCCATATTGGGATTTCGAGATAACTTGATAATCAAGTTACCTAGATTTTGTATTCTCCCAATCTCTTTTAAACGAATTTCCTTCTCATCTTTGGCTTTTATGCTCATCCTGCAAGAGTTTAGGGTTGGGTAGAATTCTATCCTTCCCTCATCTTTGATATTTGCAATTTTAGCCCTTGTATATTTGCACTTTTGACAATTGATATTTGCACTTTTACACCTGGGCTTCAAACATGGGCTTGGATCTGGGCTTTTGGGCTCTTTAAGCTTTATTTATTGTTAAAATAATAATTCGAGGCCTGCACACAATAAATTACAAATTATTAATAAATGTGCAGAATTAAATGAATAAATATGAAAATGTGATGATAAATATGATGATAAAAATGCACTTTTCACTACCAATCACACCCCCACACTTATCTTTTTGCTCGTCCTCGAGTAAAAATAAAGAAAAAGAAAAAGAAATGAAAAGTTAATCTAACCTAACTCACTTTCGTAGGAATCACAGTTGCACTTAGCATGTGCAACAAGCCGTTAAACCCCTAGGTTACCTTAGAGGACGAGTGTTGTCTCGTGAGGGTTTTCAGCGGATTGCACCCACAAAATCCATAAAAAGGAAAATATTTGAATTTTTATTGAAGAGACTAAGTAGTCTATAAGTTTTAGGATCCTCATTTTTATTCATTCTTTAAACTTAGTCTTAATAAAGTTAATTGTTTTCCATTTTAGGTAAGAATTAAAATTGAATTTCTAATATAGTCTTTTTCGTTACCAAAAATCATATGCATCCTTATGTTTTTACTAGGAATTCCTTAACTTGGACTCTCATGCCTCTTTATATATATATTTTTTTTCTTTTTTTATTTTTATTTTTTAATATGTATAACGCATCTAATTTTCTTTCGTGTAAGCATCAAGGCTTCTTGAGGCCCTCATTCCTAACTAATTGATTATTAGATGTGTTAATACATATATTATATTTCTTCGTCTTCTTAGACTTTCTAATCCACCCATGTAACGAACTTAAAGTCGATGACTCCCAAACCGGTTGGCTTTAGGGCACCAGGTGAGAAAACACCCCGCGGACTCAAATTCGAGTGAACTAGGCCCCAAAACTAAGGACTTTATTTTATTTACTCACCTTTAGGCATGAATACTTATGCTTCTTGAGGCACATGTATCAGCTTAATTGGTGATTTTTTTTTTTTTTTTTTTTTTTATGAGACACAAGGTCTTTGTCTTAGAATCCTAGATATCCATTTGGTATGCACATTTCATTAAGGTAAAAATTAAGACTAACTACTTATTCAATTCCTCTCCTATACCTAAAAATTTAAACAATTTATTTATTTTGACCAAGTTTTTAGAAATCCTAATCATGATTTTCCTAATCCTTAAAACTAACTTAGATTTCTTTCAAAAAATAAGTCAAAATATTTCCTTTTTATAACATTTTTTTTTAAATTTTTTTTTATTAGCAAATTTTGTTAGTTTTTAGTTTTTACCTATGTTAGTATGTTAGTAAAGCCCACCCCCACACTTATCTCATGCATTGTCCTCAATGTATGAATGAATGCATATATGCATGAAACAGAACAAGGGAAGGCAGAAAATTACCTTAGGGGGTGGTTCCGGTGGTGGTCTAATTGGGCCAAGCGTTGCTACCCAATCAAGATAATGTAATAGTTGGTGGAACCCACCAGAAATTTTCCTTTCATAACCCACTAAAATATATGTATAATCATTTTTTAAAATTTCCACCCATCAAATTTCCAAATTTCATAATAAATTTCAGAGTTAATTGTCTCAACCTTCTTGTCCCAAAATGGAGTATGAAAAGATGGAATTATTGACTTGGACATTATTGGTGCGGGAACGAATACCGACTCAAGGAAGATGCTCAAATCAAGTAAGGGCTTAGGAGTCGGGCTAGGTTCAAGAATTGGATCCAAGTCAAGAAATTGAAACTCAAGTCCACAATCTTCTTCCCACAATGGAATGTGACCTAATATGGGTGATATCTCTTTACTTCCAATATTAAGGAATTCTAGCTCATCGCCATACAATTCTTCAAAACTAAGGTCAACATCTTCCGTCAGAATTGTACAATCAGTTTCAGAAGTAAAGAGATTGTGAGAATCTAGGTCGCATATCTTATTGGGTTCAATGTAAGAACTTGCCAATTTATCCATAGGATTTTCAAAATTGCACAATTGGTCAAGTGTAATATGATCATCTAAAATGGGTGATTCAATTTCATTATGAATTGGAATAGGATCCAATGTTGACTCGGGAAAAGTGAAATCAGGTGGAGACACTGGAGTCATTATTGAATCAGGAAATAAAACTGAATCATCGAGTTGGGGATCATGATCATATTCATCCTCAAGTTCTATTTTAGGAAAGGAAAAACTTGCCAAACTATCAACAATTGGAGTTTCGGCAAGTTCTAATAATTGTACTGAATTAGAATCTTGTTGTCCAAAGCAACTTGGTTCGTCGGCTCGAAAAGAGTGGTCAGCGATATCAGAATTAGCCGGACGGTGAGAACGTAAGGATTGAACCATCAAATCTATGTCATGCTCACGAGCTAATCTAGCCTGAGTCATGGCTTCAATCCTCTTTTGTGATTGGGCTTGGAAAAAGGAAGTGTAATCGTGATGAAGTTGTGAGTCGGTGGACTCACGCATCATCATGTCTAAGATTGATGGTGGTTGTTGCTTGGACTCGTGCATACTTATCATTTCCCCGATAGATAGTGATCTATTCTGAATAGGGGGATCAGAGTATGAATCATTGAAGGAATGTGGACTAGATGGATATGAAGGACAATTTGGTTGAGAATTAGACTCGGGGGACTCGAAACCCCATGAACTCTGTGACGAGTTGAAATTATTATGGACATTATAGTCATGAGATGGAGGGTGTGGGCTATATTCATTCGGATAAGACCATTCCGGCACACTAGATTGGTCAAAGTTATGATATGCCGGGTTGGTAATATCCGAAAAAGAGTTTGGTGTGTAATATGGATTAAAATTGGAATTATTATTATATGCCATATCACACCAATACAAACAAAACAAACAAATAAACAAACAAAAGAAAAAAAATTCTAACCTAAGTTAGGGTAGACCTATGACCTAGACGACTCCTAACTGGTTAGACTGTCCACGGGGGGTAGGGTGTAGACTTTGACCACAAGTTAATCAGCCAGGTCAGGGCAAGAGTGGTGGGAGGTTTTCCGTCAAAGACGTTCCTTAATTAAATAACCACCAATCTTCGGGCTTTCGGCCCTCAATCCCCTTCCTAGACACTGATTTGGCAAGAGTCAACTTCCAGCACTGTTCCTCCTTAGGATAATCTCCTATTGAGTCCGAGATGTCCCTAGGGCCAACGTCTACTAATTTTTTAGTTAGGCTTGGGTTAGTGAGTGCTTGGGATATGATTTTTGGGCTAAGGAAGGGTGATGAAATCCCCACCTTATCTTGTTAATGGGTTATGCCCTTAAGATGAATTAGTGCAAGTGTACAGGATAAATAGATAGAATTCACTCAAAGCAGATAATCAACCAAGAGATGAGTCCTATTCTACATGCAATGCGTACGTACCTTGCTCCTCCAGCACTCTTCAACAGTAAATAAAAATAATTGAAAAGACACGTGCCTAATATGCAAACGTCTAATCAATTTTATTTTTAACAACCAATAACTTACTGTTGAATTATTAGCAATTTACAGGTATATCACAGAACAAAATAAACAGAGCAGTAAACAGAATTTACAATTAGCAGCAACCTGCAAAAATATCAATCAGTAGTTCTCTACTGTTGCCGCGTTTCCGCGGCTCTGGCCGCGGATCCGCAGCAAAACAGTAGGTTCTGGTGCTCTGCCTTCGAGGGCAGAGACACAGAATAGCAATATGTCTACTGCTGCTGCTATGTTTCTGTTTCCTGTTCTCCAAACCTGCAAACAGAAAAGAATAAAGAATTAGTTAAAAATTAAAATTTTGTTTTAGAGATAAACTTACCGTCCCTCCCCGGCAACGGCGCCAATTTGTTGACTGAGATTTCCTGCACACAAAATATAATATTTTAATTTTAAGAATATGATGTGCAAGTCTCAATTCTAATCCGCGGTAGCAGGGCTATGCGGGTCGTGATCCTCAGGGAGGGACTGCGATGGAAGCTTTAAGCAAGTTTCTCTAAAGTTTTTATTTTTATTAGTTAAGTTAGAAAGGAAGTGGTATTTACAATGAATGGTATTTACAATGAAGTGAAGAAAAGAATTGTGGAAGATGTGGATCTAAACTAAAGGAAGAAAAGAAAGAAAACACGTACGAACCTCTTCAGCCTGCTTACCTTTGATCCGTGCGATGATTTACCTTTTCTCGGAAGACTTGCAAGTATGGCGTATAGGATGTTCATCGCCATAAGCCATCAAGGGATCTTCGTTGGCTAGGCAGTCTCGAAGCAGTTGGGTCTCATTGTTCACAAGGCATTAGAGAACACATAGAAGAAAGAAAATAGGAACATAGAAACACAAGAATAAACAAGAGATGAAAAACATAAAATAATAACAAAAAGGAACCTTAAATGGATTTCATTAACAATGGAAGATAAGCGGGCTTATACCGCTGTCACCTCAGTACAAGCGAAGACTCCATCCTCCATGAAAGTTTCCTCCACTCTCAGTTACAAAGTTTACAAAATAAAAACGAAAATAAAATCTAACCTAAAAACTAAACCCTAGCTTTTGGCCCTTTGCTGGACGCTGGACGCGCTGTACGTTGCACTGCAGGGGGTATTTATAGGTGCAGAAGAGAGAAGAGTCCCGGATAAAGCAGCCCACAAAAATTGGTCCAGAGATAAGCTCGGATTGCCGCGGAATCTTGGATTTTGCCGCGGATTTGCGGCATTTTTGTGGAATCTGGCCACGCGCTTTGGCGCGTGGCCTCACCTGGTCCGTCCATCTGGGCGCTTGCTTCTGGAAGTATGATCCTGGCTCTCCATATTGGGATTTCGAGATAACTTGATAATCAAGTTACCTAGATTTTGTATTCTCCCAATCTCTTTTAAACGAATTTCCTTCTCATCTTTGGCTTTTATCCTCATCCTGCAAGAGTTTAGGGTTGGGTAGAATTCTATCCTTTCCTCATCTTTGATATTTGCAATTTTAGCCCTTGTATATTTGCACTTTTGACAATTGATATTTGCACTTTTACACCTGGGCTTCAAACATGGGCTTGGATCTGGGCTTTTGGGCTCTTTAAGCTTTATTTATTGTTAAAATAATAATTCGAGGCCTGCACACAATAAATTACAAATTATTAATAAATGTGCAGAATTAAATGAATAAATATGAAAATGTGATGGTAAATATGATGATAAAAATGCACTTTTCACTACCAATCACTTCCAAACCATCTTGTTGAAGCTAATCACCAACTAATAACTTGATTAATGATCTGAAACTAAAATTACAAGATTATTACACATAACTACATGAGTTAATCATCATCAAAACTAGAGTGGAAGGCCTTTGGGCCAACAAACTTTCCAAGTTTGGATGTTAAGAATGTCAAAAGTGGGAGGTGACATGAATTCTATGTGTGTGTGTATAAATATTATGATTAGCTATAAATGAGGATCTTTTACTCTAGGTTATTAGACCCAAATCAATAGTGTTCCAAACTATAAAAGCCGAATCAAAATTAGCAACCCTAGATAAATATTCATCATTTAGAGTACTCTTCAAAACATGAATGGCTTTGCATTAGCCTCTAAATATTTGCCATTTAAATAATAAGAATCTTTAATAGTGGCAAAGTAAATATGAATGCCTAGGGCTTTGATGTACAAGGACATCTTAACTTTCCAAGTTTGGATGTTAAGAATGTCAAAAGTAGGAGGTGACATGAATTCCATGTGTGTGTGTACAAATATTGTGATTAGCTATAAATGAGGATCTTTAACTCTAGATTATTAGACCCAAATCAAGAGTACTAAACTCTGGTACCAATTGTAAACACCTAGAGGGGGGTTAATAGGTGACTAGCTAATAACATGATGAATTAATGTGGAATTAAAACTATTTATGCTAACTAAAAATTCTTAAGCTAAACACACTAAGTATAACACAAAAGTGTAGCCGGATTCCCCATGAAGGGCTCTGGACTATCTCCTCAAGATTCCTCTAAATAAGAGTTGAGGTGCCGCTATGGCTCTCTAGGTTGAATACAAGTGTGAGCAAATAATCCCCAAGCATATAGCAATATGGCACAAGATATATCAAGCATATAACGATATGAACAATTTAAGCATGCAAGATATAAACACAAGTGAGAGATAGAGAGAGCAATCGCAAACACGAGAGATTTGTTTCGAGATTCGAGCACCCTTACTCTACGTCTCCGCCTTCAATACTATGAAGGATTTTCACTAAAAACGATCCCACCGGATCACTCGGTGCCGCAACACCTACAACCGAGTTCACACTAGAACTCCTTTGGACTCTCTAGTCTCTCTCTTGTTCTCGCAAGAACAAACACACGCATGCATGCAAGCTTGCCGAGGCCATACCTCTACATCGAGCTCCCACTAGAACTCGAAACAACGCGAACCCACAAGTCCGCCTACTCAATTACAAAGTATGAAGACTTTGGTGAGCACAACATTTTGATCACCTAAAACAACTCTCACAATAACTCTCCTGTAGGATGGATATAGCAATGGAAAGCTCACGTGTGTGTGAGAAAAATAAGGATTGATTTGTGGTGAAAAACTCAAGAAATCTCTTTTACAAAACACTCTTGAAAACTCTCCTTTTAATATGGAAATATTGGCTCCTAAACAAGTGGAGATAAACACTAAAAGATGTATTAAAACCTAGCTTAAAAATCCACTTTAAATCTTTTAGGAAACAGTCCAAGGGAGTCCCATATAAATAGGCTCCAAAATATGGCCGTTGGAGGCCAAGTCAGCAGATCTGTCTGCTGACGGTCGACCGCCGCCGACCGCCAACGGTCGAATTTTTGACCGTTAGGCAGATCACGACCAGCCGGTCGACCGAAAACTGGGCAATGACCCAGCGGTCGACCGCCGGGTCGACCGGGCCATTTCCAGAGAGCAAAGGCTCTCTGGCGGTCGATCGGCCCAAGATGTGCATGTCTGTGCACATCGGTCTACCGGAGCGGCCGACCGACTTCTGGATCGGTCGACCGCTCGGTCGACCGGCAGAAAGTTGGTCCAATAGTTTTTTAGGGATTAAAAGTTTGTCTTTTTATCTTTAATAAAATCCCATAAATTCTCTAAAAATCTACAAAAATAAGTTCAGTAATATACTTTGATATTCAAACATGTTTGAGTAAAATCAAGACATGTTACAAACATTTTGAACTTTTTTGTAATATGAAAGTTTTGCCTTAAACAAAAAATCTGTATTTTTCCAAAATGATTTTTCCAAATTGAAAACCGATTTTTTCAAAACTCCTCCATATATAAAAACAAGATATTCTAAACACTTTTGTATGGATATGATCCATTACACATATATGATGAATTATGTATGTTTTTAACATTAAGTTCTAAATAAAATTTTGGTAAAACAGATATATACTTTGAAGTTTAAAAGCCAAAACGGTATTTTTTTAAAATGAAAACTCCATAATGAAAACACATAGAAATCTTGTATGTGAGTGTATATGATACTTGAGCAATCCACCAACTAATCTATCCTTTACATTTTATCTAAAAATAAAATCTTACTACAAACAAACCTAGACACAAGTCTTCTCTTGAAGGTCTTCACTTGAAAGTCTTCTTCTCCTTCTTGACTTGATCTAAAACATGATCCAAAGAGCTAGACTCCTCTAGAGTACTTGATGTGGTCTGGATGCACAAGCTCTTGAATCAACACGTGCTAGCTTCAAAACTTGACTTTAAATCCTTTGTTAAAGCTAAGCACCTACTAAGATCTTGATCCAATATCTGAGACTTAATTAAACACAAGATCATTGGTACTATAACTACATGAGTTAATCATCATCAAAACTAGAGTGATGGGCCTTTGGGCCAACATTCTTAGCCTAAAAACAATATTTCAAGCACTCACAATCCCAAGATTAATCTAAAAATTTATAAACGTTGACCCCTAGAGACATCCGGACTCAATAGGAGATTAGTTGTGGTTGGAACTGTGGTTTGAACTTGTTTTGAATCATACTCCAGTCAAATCAGTGTCTAAGGTTGGGGATTAAAAGGTTAAGTCTCAAAGATACCGTGGTTTAACGTAATTAAGGCCCATTATTTATGCACGGATACTTCCCACCGTATTTTGCTCCTACCGGGCTGATTAGCTGGTGGTCTACTTCAAGCAACAACTTTCCTCAGAGAATCGCCTAATTAGGAGTCGTTGATTGGTAATGAAAAGTGCATTTTTATCATGACATTTACCATCACATTTTCATATTTATTCATATAATTCTGCACATTTACTAATATTTTATGATTTATTGTGTGCAGGCCTTGAGTTCTTATTTTAATAAGAATAAAGCCTAAAAAGAGCCCAAAAGCCCACATTTAAAGCCCAAGTGCAAAAGTGCAAATATCAATTGTCAAAAATGCAAATACTAAGGGCAAAAGTTGCAAATACAAAGAAGAGGGAAGGATAGACTTCTATTCAACCCTAAACACTTGCAGGATGAGGATAAAAGCCAAAGAAGAGAAGGAAATTCGTGAATAAAAGATTTGGGATCTAGGTAACTTGCTTCCCAAGTTATATCTAAATCCCAAGATAAAGAGCCAGGATCAAATTTCCAGAAGGATAAACCCAGATAGACGGACCAGAGGATGCCATGCGAGAAAGCGTGTGGCATTTGGCTACAAAAGTGCCGCGTTTCCGCGGCAAATTTTCCGTTTCCGCGGCAATCCAGAGGCGGTTGGCGATGCGTTTTCGTTGAGGAGTTGTACTGGGACTCTACTTCCTATATCTCCTATAAATACCCCTGCAGAGCAACAGAGAAAGGGCGTACAGAAAATAGAGAGGAAATTCTAGGGTTTCTTAGGCTGACTTGTAGTTTAGTTTAGGTTTTTCTTTTTGTAAATTTTGTAACTAAGAGTGGAGGAAACTTTCATGGAGGAAGGAGTCCATGCTTGTACTGAGGTGACAGCGGTGTAAGCCTACTTTTCTTCCATTGTTAATGAAATCCACTTGAGGTTTGTTTGTGTTCTTTATTTCTTGTTTATTCTTGTGTTCTTTTATTCTTGTTTATTTATGTTCTTTTATCCTTGTTCTATTCTTCTATTCCTGTTTCATTGTTTTTCTCTCTAATGTCTTGTGAACCATGAGACCCAATTGCGTTGAGACTGCCTAGCCGAAGAAGAGCCCTTGATGGCCTATGGAGATGAACAAACCTTCGTTAGTTTGTCTTTTATTTTCGTAGTGTAGATTAAGAAGGTGGACTATCCTATACGCCATACTTGTACGCCTTCCAAGACAAGGTAAGTCATCGCACGGATCAAAGGTAAGCAAGGTAGAAGAGGTATGTATGTATAGTTTTCTTTCTTTCTAATTCTAGTTTAGATCTCCATCTCTCTCAAATTTACTTTTCACCTTCTCATTGTAAATATCATATACCATTGTAAATAATAAAAGAAAATAATTTTTAGAGAATCTTACTTAAACGCTTCCATCGCTAGTCCCTCCCTGAGGATCACGACCCGCGTAGCCACTGCTACCGCGGATTCGAATTGAGAATCTCGCACAACTTGTTTTAAATTCTGATATTTTTTATTTTGTGTGCAGGGAAAATCTCAATCAGTCGTCTAGGTCCAGGAATCCTAGATAGGCTAGGTGATTATTCTTTTTGTTATTATTTGTTATTTTCTTTTTCTGTTTGTTTATTGGGTGAACGTTGTTTGTTTTGTGCATGCAAAAGTGGTACAGGGATCCAGTAACATCAAGACTTCTTAGGAATACTACACTTGCACACACACCACCTCCTGAGATAAATCCAATCATGGCCAATCACGTTTCACTCTAGGACTAGTTTTACCCAATTCGTACTTCACTTCCCTCCTGCATTATATTACCCAAAGCTAATGGAAACAACTTTAAGCTGAAGCCCCAATTCATAAACATATTCCCTAGGTTCCATGGCTTAGAATCTGAGGATACGTGCTTCTTTATTCGGGAGTTTGAAGAAGTATGCTTGATGATGAGAATTCTCCAACTGAGGGAAGATGTTGTTAGACTGAGATTTATACCCTTTGCACTTAAGAACATGGCCAAGAAATGGCTATACAACTTACCTATTAGTTTTATTTCATCATGGGATGATTTTGTTAAGGTGTTTCTTAAGAAATTCTATCCCATCCATAAGACTGCCCTCATCAGGAAGAACATTATGCAGTATAGACAGGAAACCAATTGATACTTGAGCAATCCACCAACTAGGTGTATCATATAAATTTTTCTTGGAGTCAGTCTGGTCCAGAGCAGCCAAGACAATATCTTCCACATTAGTACACTGCTCAAACCCATCAACCACATTTTCAGTCGACATACCAACACAATTTCCAGCCCGCTTACCAACATCAGCAGCAAAATCATTCAGATAGGAAAGTGTCAGATTTGGAAAGAATGATAGAAACCTTGTCCAAAACTCAAGCCTCAATGATGAACAATCATAACCAAGCTATTAATAGGTTAGAGGTTTAAATAGGTCAATTGGCTAACTCACTTAATGAAAGATAAAACGAAACATTGTCAAGTTAGCCATTGCCTAATCCAAAGAACCCCTTCCCTATTAATAAAGCTAAGGACATAATTCTAAAACAATACAATACTGTTTATATCCTAAGATCAGGAAAACAAGTTGATAACAAGGTTTCTAATCACCCAATTTCCATAATCCAATGTCAAATCCTCCTGTGACTACACCACAAGTTCGAAATGATCCATCTTTATCCTTAAGTTCACAACCATCCATTTCTAAGACTAATAAAAAGGAAAAAATAGATGAGCAAACTCACAAGCCTATTGTGCCATTTCCTAATGGGCTAGAAACCAATAAGACCAATGCTCAAACGAAAAAGATTAGAGAAATGTTTAATCAAGTCCAGATAAATATGCCCCTTCTTGATGCCATACAACAAGTTCTATCATATGCCAAATTTTTAAAAGATATGTGCACCAATAAAAGGAATCCCATAAAGGTCTTCCTCGCATCCAACATCAGTGAGTTGTTAACCGAGCCTATCCCTGTAAAATACAAAGAACACGAGAGTCCAACCCTTTTATGCATCATAGGACAGACCACTATAAATCAGGCACTGCTTGATCTAGGAGCTAGTATTAACTTGCTTCCCTATTCTGTGTATCAGCAACTCAGGCTGGGCGACCTTTGTCCAACCCGGTTACTATACAATTAGTTGATCGTTCGGTAAAGATTTCCAAAGGGAAATTACAGATGTCCTTATACTAGTCGAAAAGTTCATCTACCCTGTAGATTTCATCGTTCTGGAAACATAACCTGTGCAAAACCCGAAAGCTCAAATCCCGATCATTCTAGGATGACTTTCCTAGCAACTGCAAATGCGATCATAAACTGTAGGAATGGGTCTATGCGTTTGACTTTGGTAACATGACAAAGGAGGTGAATGTTTTTCACCTAGGAAAAAAACCTCGGGGCTTGGATGACCAATCATTTGAGGTGAACTTGATTGAAGGACAAAGAAGTGAACATGAAGAGGAGCAAGAATATGAGTCTGACCATGAATTTAACTTGGAGTCAGATGAATTAAATCTTGACCAGATAGTTGAATCAACAGTTAAGTGGGCAACAAATGCGACCCCAATCATTCCCTTGTAAGAAGAACAACCCTTGATAGATCATACTCCTTCTTGAGAACTGAAAGTTCTTTCTAGTTATCTCAAGTATCAGTACTTAGGTGAAAAGGAAGATTTTCCTATAATCATAGCTTCTCATCTAACTGAACAACAAGAAGAGGATCTTCTTGTTATATTAAGGGAAAACAGAGAGGCCATTGGTTGGACCATGGCAGATATTAAGGGGATCAGCCCATCTATTGTACAACATAGGATCAACCTGACAAAAGAAGCCAAACCAAAACGTGATCCACAGCGTCGACCGAATCCCATTATGCAAGAGGCTGTCCGTGCTGAGATCCTGAAATTGCTAGACAATAGAATAATTTATCTCATATCTGATAGCCAGTGGGTTAGTCCAGTCCATGTGTGCCCAAGAAAACAGGCTTTACTGTTGTAGAGAATGACAAGAAAGAATTAGTACAGACTTGTCTTCCAATGAAGATACGAGTTTGTATTGATTATAGCAAACTAAACGCTGCCATATGTAAAGACCACTTCTCTCTTCCTTTTATAGATCAGATGCTCGAGAGATTGCAGGACATAACTATTATTTTTTCATGGATGGATATTTAGGATACAATCAAATCCAATTGTTCCCGAGGACCAAGAAAAGACCACTTTCACCTGTCCATTTGGAACGTTTGCATACCGATGAATGCACTTTGGGTTATGCAATGCTCCAGAAATATTCCAACGTTGCATGCCTAGTCTTTTCTTAGACATGAGATTTTTATAAATGATTTTTTGATATATGGCGATTCCTTTGACCAGTGCCTACATCATCTAAAATTGGTCGTACAAAGATGCATGGAGAAGAACTTGACACTTAACTGGGAAAAGTGTCATTTCATGATCAAACAAGGAATTGTTCTTGGGCATGAGATTCCAAGTAGAGGAATTGAGGTAAACAAATCTAAAGTGGAGGTGATAGCATAACTACCTGAACCTAAATGCTTAAAAGGCATCAGATCGTTCCTGGGGCACGCTGGCTTTTACAGAAGGTTTATTAAAGAGTTTAGCAAAAGTGCTAGACCTTTAACTAATCTTTAGGAAAGATGTGCCTTTCCATTTTGATAAGGGATATCTACAAGCTTGGGAAAAGCTAGACAAAAACTTGTCTCGGCACCAATAATATCAGCATCTGATTGGACTAGACCATTCGAAATCATGTGTGACGCCTTTGATTATGCCATAGTCGTTGTTCTACGATAGCGTATTGATAACATGCAAAACGTGATTTATTATGCAAGTAGGACGCTTAACAAGGCCTAATGTTGACTGAGTTTTCCTGCACACAAAAATAAGGATATTAAATTTAGAAATAGTAGTGTGAGGTTCAGTTCTAATCCGCGGTAGCAAGGCTATGCGGGTCGTGATCCTCAAGGAGGGACTGCGATAGAAGCGTTAAGCAAGTTAATCTCTAAAATTTATCTTTTTTAGTAATTGTCACGATGGTATTTACAAAGAAACGTGGTATTTACAATGAGTTGTGGGAAAGAATATTGGAGAGATGTGGATTTAATCTACGAAAAGAAAATAAAAGAAAAGAAAGGAAAACTTATCTCTTATTTGCTTGCCGTTTGAACCGTTGCGATGATTTCCCTTTTCTTGGAAGGCGTACAAGCACGGCTTATGGGATCGTCCGCCTTCTTAATCTACTCTACGAAATAAAACAACAAGCTATGAAGACTTGTTCATCGCCATGGGCCGTCAAGGTTCCTTCTTCGGCTAGGTAGTCTCAAAGCGTCAAGTTCTCACGGTTTGCAAGACATCAGAGAAGGAAACAATATAGAAAACAAGATCAAAGAGAACAAGAACACAACATAAAATAGAAGAGATGAACAAATAAACATAACAAAAACAAACCTTTGAATGGATTTCATTAACAATTGAAGAAGAGTTGGCTTACACCGCTGTCACCTCAGTACAAGCATGGACTCTTTCCTCCATGAAAGCTTCCTCCACTCTCAGAATTTACAAAAGATAAACAAAAAGAAAACCTAACCTAGAAGAAAGAGGAAAAACCCTAAAAATCTGAACTTTGGCCCTTCGCTGGACGCTGGACGCTCTTTACGTTGCACTGCAGGAGATATTTATAGATGCAGAAGGCTACAGAGTCCCGGACGAATCTGCCCACGAAATTTGGGATCAGGATCTTATCAAAGTGCCGCGGATTTGCGGCGGTTCCGCGGCACTTTTGTGGCTTCTGGCCACGCGCTTTGGCGCGTGGCCTCTCCTGGTCCGTCCATGTGGGCGCCTGCTTCTAGAATTGTAATCCTGGCCTTTTAAATCTGGATTTTCGAGGTAACTTGGTAATCAAGTTACCCTTAATCCAGATTTCTTCAAATCTTCCTCCCACGAATTTTCTTCTTATCTTGGCCTTTTATTCTCATCCTGCAGGTGTTTAGGGTTGGATAGAAGTCTATCCTTCCCTAATCTCTGATATTTGCAACTTTCAGCCCTTGTATTTGCATTTTGACTCTTTGTATTTGCGCTTTTTCACCTGGGCTTCAAACATGGGCTTGGATCTGGGCTTTTGGGCTCTTTAGGCTTTATTTATTGCTAAAATAACAATTCGAGGCCTGCACACAATAAATTACAAATTATTAATAAATGTGCAGAATTAAATGAATAAATATGAAAATGTGATGGTAAATATGATGATAAAAATGCACTTTTCACTACCAATCACACCCCCACACTTATCTTTTTGCTCGTCCTCGAGTAAAAACAAAGAAAAAGAAAAAGAAATGAAAAGTTAATCTAACCTAACTCACTTTCGTAGGAATCACGATTGCACTTAGCACGTGCAACAAGCCGTTAAACCCCTAGGTTACCCTAGAGGACGAGTGTTGTCTCGTGAGGGTTTTCAGCGGATTGCACCCACAAAATCCATAAAAAGGAAAATATTTGAATTATTATTGAAGAGACTAAGTAGTCTATAAGTTTTAGGATCCTCATTTTATTCATTCTTCAAACCTAGTCTTTATAAAGTCAATTGTTATTCATTTTAGGTAAGGATTAAAATTGAATTTCTAATATAGTCTTTTTCGTTACCAAAAATCATATGCACCCTTGTGAATCTAGGAATTCCTTAACTTGGACTCTCATGCCTCTTTATTATTTTTATAACATCATCTAATTTTCTTTCATGTAAGTATCAAGGCTTCTTGAGGCCCTCATACCTAACTAATTGACTATTAGATGTGTTAATATATTTATTTTTTTTTATTATTTTTTTTTTGGCATGTATAACTCATCTAATTTTCTTTCGTATAAGTATCAAGGCTTCTTGAGGCCCTCATACCTAACTAATTGATTATTAGATATGTTAATACATATATTATTTTTCTTAGTCTTCTTAGGCTTTCTAATCCACCCATGTAACGAATTTAAAGTCGATGACTCCCAAACCGGTTGGCTTTAGGGCACCAAGTGAGAAAACACCCCGCGGACTCAAATTCGAGTGAACTAGGCCCCAAAACTAAGGACTTTATTTTATTTACTCACCTTTAGGCATGAATACTTATGCTTCTTGAGGCACATGTATCAGCTTAATTGGTGATTTTTTTTTTTTTCTTCTTTTTGAGGCACAAGGTCTTTGTCTTAGAATCCTAGATATGCATTTGGTATGCACATTTCATTAAGGTAAAAATCAAGACTAATTATTTATTCAATTTCTCCTCCTATACCTAAAATTTAAACAATTTATTTATTTTGACCAAGTTTTTAGAAATCCTAATCATGATTTTCCTAATCCTTAAAACTAACTTAGATTTCTTTCAAAAAAAATAAGTCAAAATATTTCCTTTTTATAACATTTTTTTTTTAATTTTAAATTTTTTTTTTTTTTAGTATCTACTTATGTTAGTATGTTAGTAAAGCCCACCCCCACACTTATCTCATGCATTGTCCTCAATGTATGAATGAATGCATATATGCATGAAACAGAACAAGGGAAGGCGAAAGTTACCTTAGGGTGGTGGTTCCGGAGGTGGTCTAATTGGTCCACGAAATGCGGCCCAATCAAGATAACAGATAATTTGGTGGAACCCACCAGAAACTTTCCTTACATAACCCACAAAAATATATGTATAATCAATTTTTAGTAGTTTCACCCCATCAAATTTCCAAATTTCATAATATATTTCAGAGTTAATTGTCTCAACCTCCTTGTCCCAAAATGGAGTATGAAAGGATGGAATTATTGACTTGGACATTATAGGTGCGGGAACGAATACCGACTCAGGGAAAATGCTCAAATCAAGTAAGGGCTCAGGAGTCGGGTTAGGTTCAAGAATTGGGTCCAAGTCAAGAAATTGAAACTCAAGTCCATAATCTTCTTCCCACAATGGAATGTGACCTAATATGGATGATATCTCTTTACTTCCAATATTAAGGAATTCTAGCTCATCGCCATACAATTCTTCAAAACTAAGGTCAACATCGTCCGTCAGAATTGTACAATCAATTTCAGAAGTAAAGAGATTGTGAGAATCTAGGTCAAGTTCAATATGATCATCTAAAATGGGTGATTCAATTTCATAATGAATTGGAATAGGATCCAATGTTGACTCGGGAAAAGTGAAATCAGGTGGAGACACTGGAGTCATTATTGGATCAGGAAATAAAATTGAATCATCAAGTGGAAGATCATGATCATATTCAAGCTCAAGTTCTAATTCAGGAAAGGAAAAACTTGCCAAGTTATCAAGAATTGGAGTTTCGGCAAGTTCACATGATGGTACTGAATTAGAATCTTGTTGTCCACAGCAACTTGGTTCGTCGGCTCTAAGTGAGTGGTCAATGAAAGCAGAAACGGCCGAACTGTGAGCATGTAAAGCTTGAACCATCAAATCTATGTCATGATCACGGGCTAATTGAGCCTCAGTCATGGCAGCTAGCATCTCTTTATAGTCGATAGGATCATCTTGTTCTGATTGGTCTTGAAAAGATGAAGTGTCATCATGATGAAATTGTAAGTCGGTGGACTCACGCATCATCCTATCTAAGATTGATGGAGATTGTTGCTTGGACTTATGCATACTTATCATTTCCCCAATAGATGGTAGTCTATTATGAATTGGTGGATCTAAGTATAAATCATTGAAAGAATGTGGACTAGATGGATATGGAGGACAATTTGGTTGAGAATTAGACTCGGGGGACTCGAAACCCCATGAACTCTGTGACGAGTTGAAATTATTATGGAAATTATAGTCATAAGATGGGGGGTGTGGGTTATATTCATTCGGATAAGACCATTCCGGCACACTAGATGGTCAAAGTTAGGGTATGCCGGGTTGGTAATATCCGGATAATAGTTAGGGGTGTAATATGGATTAAAATTGGAATTATTCTTATATGCCATATCATACCAACACAAACACAACAAACAAAAAGAAAAATTCTAACCTAAGTTAGGGTAGACCTATGACCTAGACGACTCCTAACTGGTTAGACTGTCCACGGGAGGTAGGGTGTAGACTTTGACCACAAGTTAATCAGCCAGGTCGGGGCAAGAGTGGTGGGAGGTTTTCCGTCAAAGACGTTCCTTAATTAAATAACCACCACACTTCGGGCTTTCGGCCCTCAATCCCCTTCCTAGACACTGATTTGGCAGGAGTCAACTTCCAACACCGTTCCCCTTAGGATAATCTCCTAATTGAGTCCGAGATGTCCCTAGGGCCAACGTCTACTAATTTTTAAGTTAGGCTTGGGTTAGTGAGTGCTCGGGATATGATTTTTGGGCTAAGGAAGGGTGATGAAATCCCCACCTTATCTTGTTAATGGGTTATGCCCTTAAGATGAATTAGTGCAAGTGTACAAGATAAATAGATAAGAATCACTCAAAGCAGAAAATCAACTAAGAGATGAATCCTATTCTACATGCAATGCGTACGTACCTTGCTCCTCCAGCACTCTTCAACAGTAAATAAAAATAATTGAAAAGACACGTGCCTAATATGCAAACGTCTAATCAAATTTTATTTTTAACAACCAATAATTTACTGTTGAATTATTAGCAATTTACAGGTGTATCACAGAACAAAACAGAATATATCAATAAGCAGTATTTTAATTTACAGAGACCTGCAAAAAATTTCAGTGAGTAATTCACTGCAATTGCCGCGGATCCGCGGCTCTGGCCGCGTTTCCGCGGCAAAGTTGCAGGTCCTTGTGCTCTGCCTTCGAGGGCAGAGGCACAGGATAGCTATATGTCCACTGCTGCGATAAGTTTCTGTTTCCTGTTCTCCAAACCTGCAAACAGAAAAGAATAAAGAATTAGTTAAAAATTAAATTTTTTTATTTTAGAGATAACTTACCGTCCCTCCCCGGCAACGGCGCCAAAATTTGATTGAGATTAAAGTAGAGTTCAGATTGTCTTAGTCTCAATGCGAATCCGCTGTAGCAAGGGCTCAAGCGGGTCGTGATCCTCAGGGAAGGATGCGATGAAAGCGTTTCGACTCGATTCCTCTGTATCTTCAAAAATAAGAGAGAGAGAGATTAGATCTTGAAATGAAAATATTGGAGAAGAGATGGTTTTGCTGATTTTCTACCACAACCCTATTGCAAATTAAAGAGCTTGATCTTCATCTTAAGATTAATATAATTCACCCTAGGTTATTACAACTATATCAAGAAAGAAAATTAATACACAATTCTAACTAAGTTACATAGATCAAAAACCTAACTATGGTTCCTCCTAACATCTAGGTACAGCCTAATAGAAGACGAATCTCAACTTATGCTGTCCTAGTTTTTAAGTTGAAGTCATGAAAAGGTCCTTTTATCATGTAACCTAGATTAAGAATTTTAAGTATTTTTTAATCTTCTAGAATTAGTTGCCTTTAAACCTAGGGTTTCTAGTGATGTTCATTAATCGGATCAAGATTTAATTGCTTCTAGGGTTGCTTCAAGAATCTCAGCAAACCACTAGGAAGATTAGTTCTTCATCATCATTTTTTTGCTTTTTCAATTATTTAATTTTTTTGGTTTTTATCTAATGAGAAAGACTGCAAAAATAAAGAAAAAAAACGAAAACAAGAAGAGATCGAAGATTAAAACACGAGAGATTGCAAAAGAAATAAAATAATTACAGAAATTTAACAGAGAACAAAAGAGTGACCTTTATTGATGGATCTCCGGTTACACAATTGTCTCCTTCTTCTCCACAAAGAACTTGAAATAAAAATTACAACTTTGAATAAAAATGGCTAAAGCAAACCCTAACCGTCTCTGCATGCCTCTCTCTGTTGCGACTGCTTAGATATTTATAGTGCAGGACGTAGGGGAGTCCCGGATAAGAACGCGCCAGAAATCAGTTACCCATATCTATCCAAACTGCCGCGGATGCGCGGCTTTTGCCGCGCCTCCGTGGCGGTTTAGTGGCTGCTGGCCACGCGCTTTGGCGCGTGGCCTCTCCTGGTCCGTCCCTGTGGGCTTCTGCTTCTGGAAGTTTGATCCTGGCCTTTTAATCTGGATTTTCGAGATAACTTGGTAATCAAGTTACTCTTAATCCAGATTTCTTCAAATCTTCTTCTCACGAATTTTCTTTTTATCTTGGCCTTTTATCCTCATCCTGCATGTGTTTAGGGTTGGATAGAAGTCTATCCTTCCCTAATCTCTGATATTTGCAACTTTTAGCCCTTGTATTTGCATTTTGACTCTTTGTATTTGCACTTTTTCACCTGGGCTTCAAACATGGGCTTGGATCTGGGCTTTTGGGCTCTTTAGGCTTTATTTATTGCTAAAATAACAATTCGAGGCCTGCACACAATAAATTACAAATTATTAATAAATGTGCAGAATTAAATGAATAGATATGAAAATGTGATGGTAAATATGATGATAAAAATGCACTTTTGACTACCAATCACACAACAATTGAAAAGGAATTTTTAGCTGTTATGTTTGCGTTGGAGAAATTTTGTCAATACCTACTTGGGTCCTAAAATAACGATTTTCATTGACCATTGCGCTCTTAGGTATTTAATGCAAAAGAAGGACGCAAAGGTTAGGCTTATTCGTTGAATACTTCTTTTGTAAGAATTTGATCTAGAAATAAAGGATAAAAAGGGCGTCAAAAATATGGTGGCTGATCACCCTTCAAGGATTCCTAAAGCACCAGTAGAGATGATACCAATCAACAAAATTTTTTCTGATGAACACATCTTCATAATGTGCAAAGAACCCTGGTATGCTGATATTGCAAATTACCTTACAACCGGGCAAACACCTTCGAGTTGGTCAAATTAGGACAAGCACCACTTTTTAACATAGATACGTTTCTTCTTTTGGGATGAACCATATCTATTTAAATATTTCCCTAACCAGATCATTAGAAGGTGTCTTCCTGCGGATGAACATCACAGCGTATTAACATTTCGTCATGAGTTTGCATGTGGTGGACACTTTGGTCCACGAAAGACGGCCGAGAAAGTTCTTCAGAGTGGTTTCTACAGGCCCACTCTCTTCAAGAACTCTTACAATTTTTGTAAACTCTGTGAAAAATGTCAAATGATGGGTCGAGTCACACGCAAGGACATGATGCCCCTTACACCAATCTTGAAAGTAGAAATTTTCGACTTGTGGGGCATTGATTTCATGGGACCCTTTCCAATGTCCTACGACAACCAATTCATTTGGGTAGTCATAGATTATGTTTCTAAGTGGGCTAAAGCAGTTCTAACTGGGATGAATGACAACCAAGTTGTTATCAAGTTTTTAAGAGAAAATATCATTTCACGCTTCAGAGCCCCGTGCGATAATAAGCGATAACGAGAGTCATTTCTGCAATCGGGCTTTTGAGGCACTATGCGAAAGTACTCCATTTCTCACAAATTATCCACAGCCTACCATCTTCAGATGAATAGACAAGTGGAGGTAACAAATAGATAAATTAAACTCATCTTGGAGAAGACCATAGGATAGAATCATAAGGACTAGTCCATCAAACTTATTGATGCTCTTTGGGCTTATCGGACCGCCTACAAAACTCTCCTAGGAATGCCTCCATATTGAGTGATATTTAGAAAACCATGACATTTACTCGTGGAGCTTGAGCACCATGCTTTATGGCTATTAAACAACTAAATTTCTACTTGAAGAAAGCCGGTAACTTAAGAAAATTGCAGATTTTTGATCTTGAAGAAATACAAAATGAAGCTTATGATAATGCTCAGATTTTTAAATACAGAACCAAACTCTTCTATGACCGATCCAAAAATTAGAACAATTTTGTCCCCGGACAAAAGGTTTTGTTATACAATTCCAAGCTACACCTCTTTTCTGGTAAACTGAATACCAGATGGTTAGGATCCTATCTTGTGCATATAGTTTTTCCTCATAGTGCTATTGAAATCTCTGATCCCAAGAATGGTAGCACTTTTAAAGTCAATGGTCAAAGATTGAAACCATTTTACACCACTGAGCCGGAGTCACACGAGACTTTTGAACTGGGTCTTTGTGACCCAGTCTACACGTGACCAGATCCTCCTTCAAATTTCCCTGTCATTCATTGTAAATCTTTTGGGACCTTTCTTGTAAATACCGCCAAGTTTTTCTTTCTTTTACCTTAATATATAAATAAAATAATATAGCATGATAAATAAATTAAATAAAAAAGAGAAAGCAAGAAAACATAAAAAACATAAAAAATATAGGACTTAATTGATAAATAACACCTAGGTTATCTCTCTTATAAATATACCCATTACTAACTAATAAAAATTTAGAAATAAACCCTAGGTAAATGATTTATGTTTTTACCTAGGGTCAAAAAAAAGAAAACACCCTTCTCAGGCCTCTATAAAACATTTTCAACCCCATTCACGTGCCTCTACCCTAATTTTAAGAACAGATCTGGAGAGGATAGACGAGCGCGCTGCCACCAAAAAAATCCCTGCGTCTGCCTCCCAAATTCTACCCCGTTTTCTCTACTGAAGCCGCGGATCTGCGGCAATCTTGCGGTTTCCAGCACACCGTGAAATTTTAGCGAGGTCGTCTTCCTTTGTAGATGCCAGATCTACAACAACCTCTGCTCTTTCCTGTATGGATTGCTCTGTGCAATTCAGTTTTTGTTTTTCCCCATGAATTCCAGGGGAGGTTTGCGAATTTCTATCTTCTTCTCCGAATTTCAATTCATGCACCTGAAAAATTACCTAGAGGGGGGTGAATAGGTGATTAAGCTAATCTAATAAACTCAATGCGGAATTTAAAAACTTAATGCAATACACTCAAGTGCAATCAACAAGTGATGCACACACAACCAAGCCAAGCAATTATGAACGCACAATATGAATAGTTGCAAGGCACAAAGTAAAGAGAGAGATAGAGAGAGAGTCAATGGATCAAGCGCAAATAACAAGATATGTTACGAGGTTCGAGCACCCAGCTCTACATCCCCGCCTTCGACACACGAAGGATTTCTAATCTACTAGCAAGTCCACAAAGAACTCTCACAAGGAGTACCCAACTCCTCTCTTTACAACCACAACCTCCTTCTTGAGGCAAGCTCCAATCCAACAAAACAATCACCTCACAACTTGAGGGATTAGCACAAAGCAAACACAAGGATCACCTCACAACTTGAGGGATACAACCAGAATGCACAACTTCCTCAACACAATGAGGGCAAGGCACAAAGCAAAGATTGGGTTTTTAACTTGGTGGTCTAAACAACAACCACAAACAATCTCTTTCTCCCACACAAAGATCCTATAGAAGAGATAGTAGATTTTAGCTCAAGTGTGGAGAAAACCAATGGAATGGAAATCAAAATCACAAAGAAAAATCCTTGGGAAAACTGAAACCAAGATATAGAAGATGAATCAAAACTCTTTTCCCAAAAATCCTTTTCTTTGATTTTCCAAACCCTAGCAAAAACACCAAATAGATTGTTCAATTTGAATCCAAAAACTTCTTTTGATTGCTGTGAAAACACCAGAGAGTAAGGATAAATTCACACAAAAAATCTTAGAGAAAAACTCATACAAATGGGGTATTTATAGGCCCCAGAAAAATATAGCCGTTGGCAGCAGATTCTGCCAAAAATACACTGCCGGTCGACCGCTCCGGTCGACCGTCCAACGGTCAAATTCTGCCCGTTGCCAGCTACCGGTCGACCGCCGGTCGATCCAAACAAACAGAGAGCTCTGCTCTCAGACCCGGTCGACCCTGACGGTCGACCGTCCCTGTGTCTGCCAAACGTGCACAGATCTGTGCACGTCGGTCGACCGACCCGGTCGACCGACTTCATCCCAAGTCGACTTGGTCAGAAGACTAGTCGACTGGTTGAAGCCTGGAACAGAAAACTGGGTCAGAAAAATAGTTTAAAAATATTTTGAAAAATCTTTTAACACTCCTAAAAATCACCAAAAATAGTTTTATCATTTTGCATTGATATATAAACATGTGGTAAAAAGTTTAGCTCGAATATCAATCAATATGAACTATTTTTGTGTCTTATCATTTTTACCAAAAACCAAAAACTGTATTTTCTAAAACTTGGATTTTGAATAGAAAATATGTTTTGTTCAAAACTCTTCCAAATACAAAAACACGATATTTAAACACTTTGAAGCATGATGCATATGGATAGAAATCCAATATACATGAAACATATATATATATATATATATATATATATATATATATATATATATATATATATATATATATATATATATGTATATATATATATGTATATATATATGTGTATATATATATATATATGTGTGTGTATATATATATATATATATGTGTGTATATATATATATATATGTGTGTGTGTCTATATATATATATATATATATATATATATATATATATATATATATATATATGTATATATCATAGTTTTTGTCTTTAATTCCAAAAATAAGTTTTGTTAAAACACAAAACCTAAAGCACATGAAATAGGTATATCAAAGTAAGTTTGTCTAAGAGTTGAAGCATGCATGTATATAGAACAAATCTAATATACATTAAACCATGTAAACTTGTTTTGATATAAAATCTATTCATGCAAACTAAGATCGGTTAAACCAAAAACCGAAAACCAAAAACCAATATTCAAAACATGAAACGTGTGTGTTGTGAACTTGAGCATATCATACTATTCTAATCTTTACAATTTGGATCTAAACACAAAACTAAATTAGGGTACCGAAGTCTTCTTGTAGAGCGCAATCTCCAAGCCGACTCGATCCAAAACTCCTAGATCCACCGAGCAAGTGCTATATATGATCTTTGACGCTCGGGCTCTTGAATCAACATGTGAAGGCTTCCAAATCATCTTGTTGAAGCTAATCACCTACTAATAACTTGATTAATGATCTGAAACTAAAATCACAAGATTATTAGTACACATAACTACATGAGTTAATCATCATCAAAACTAGAGTGGAAGGCCTCTGGGCCAACAATCTCCCCCTTTTTGATGATGACAAAACTCATGGAGTTATATATGCATGGATTAAAGTTAAGCTTCAAAGAAGCTCCCCTTAACTCATGCACAAACAAATAAACAATAAATATGCAATGAATATCAAACATGAAACATGAAACATGCATATCTATGCATAAACAATAAGAGGTTCTAGATACCAATGAAATGTTTAAAACAAAATATACTCTAGAAACCAATTACAAAAACATGCTCTAGTTACTTTAGATACCAATTAAAATTAAACTAAATTAAACTTAATATATGCAAAACATAAACATGCATATATAAACCAAAATACTTCTCCCCCTTTTTGTCAATCATCAACAAAGGGGTAAAAATCAAAACAAAACAAAATCTTCTCCCCCTTTTTAATACAAAGAAACAATCAATAAGGGGTAAAAGTAGAACCAAATTAATAAATTTTTCTCCCCCTTTTGTTCGAAATAATGAATCAATGAGGGGTTAAAAGCAATAAAACAATGTTCTCCCCTTTTGTCTAAAACAAAAACAAAACCAAATGGGGGTGACTATCAATTAAGATATCAATTGAAAATATGTCAAAGAATAGCATCTTGATACTAATTGAAAGGAAACAAACAAACAATATTGATACCAATTTTAAGTAAAACACATGAAAATCTTGATACCAATTTGAAATTAAACATAATGAATTTTGAATGTCTAAACAAAAATTTTGATACCAATTGTAAATATTTTCATTTTGAACATATGATACCAAATTTGAATTTTCAATCATAAAGTATGGGAGTACAAGTACCAATTGAAATACAAAATCAAATTTTCTCCCCCTTTATGAAATACCAACTGAAATAATGCATAGGCTTGATACCAATTTAAAAGTAATCAATTGAAATAAAGTTAAAGCTCAAACACTAGCATAAACAAGATTTTGTGCTTAAAGATATAGGGATATAATAATCACAAATAAAACATATATATGTATGAAAATAGATACTAATAGAAATTGATATTCTTGGAATAGAAAGCATACATACATACAAACATATATGAGTATACAAGAAATGTCAAGATTGATACCAATTGAAAGAATTCAATGATACCAATTGAAATAACAATAATGATCAAGTGTATATCTCATATAACTACCTCCCAATCATGGTTCAAGTTTTTAAATGATTTTCATTTTAAGGCATACATGAACATGATCTCTCATCCAACCTCCCATGAAGGTAGGGGTTTTCAAAAATAGGTTTGAAAATGTAGTATGTTTGAAAATCTCTACCATAGTGAAGAATACGAACTAGTTATAGGAAAAACTTTTAAAACTAGTACGAAATCCTTCAAGCAAGGAATAAAACAAAATTGTTTTTCATGAAACACATGTAAATCACATGATCACTAAACACTCAAAATCCATAAAGTCCATATCATAGTCTCATGAAAACAAATCATGAGTAAACTAATAAAGTGAGTGTACAAGTATAATGTGACACATATCAACATGAAAATATTCAATTAAGTTTGTATGAAATTTCTTGAAAACATGAAAACATGAAAAACTAGATTTTCATTACCAATAGAAATTAGCAAAAAACATGAAAATCATCAAAACGATTTAAACTTCAAGGTATATGTATGTCATGTACAAACTAAAGTATACATACATATCCTAAACATAATGAGACCACAAGAGTATATGCATGAAGGCACGTGGCTCAAGGATGTACATGTATAATCAATAGTTTGGACAAGATAGACATATACATGAAGTTAAAACACATGATCATAGAAACATATTCAAAATGAGGAATACAAGTTAGAATGCATGAATCATCAAAACTAGACTATACTAGCACATTTAATGGGTACAAACAAGCATCCAAGCACAAACATATATAAAGATTTATTTGTGTCCCACTACATGTACAAGTATAAATTCTAATCTTAATGAAAACTAACATCTAAACAAGTAATCAAATCATTAAGCATAAAACGGGATATAAATCAGCATAAAAATCATAAAAATGATCATGAAGAAAATCCACATGCTATTAGAATCAAGAAATACATGATAGCTATAAACATCAAAACATGTGGTAAAAACAGAAATCATACAACACATCACCATTGTTTAGCTATTACAACACATGTTATTTATCAAGACATGAATCATTAAAAAAAATCATACAATCATAAACATACAAATGGTCATAATGCATATGCAATGTGCATTAGATCTAGGGCATACATATTAGTTTAAACAAGGTGAGAACACTAAATATAAATCCATATAAAACATGGTT
Organism: Agave tequilana; assembly: GCA_038442645.1. Lineage (NCBI taxonomy): Eukaryota > Viridiplantae > Streptophyta > Magnoliopsida > Asparagales > Asparagaceae > Agave > Agave tequilana. The sequence goes on along the minus strand of JAVJIF010010888.1, from coordinate 119,954 downwards.
GCTCAAGTAACTAAACATGTATAACACTAATCTAATCAACATGACATAAACATAATGAATAATAAAACAAGACATGCTATGAATAGATGAACATGAAAAGCATACAAATAAAACGGGAGTTAGAGATAGATATCAAAACCGATGAAGGTGCATCTCTAGTTCTCCAAACCACGGTGGTCCTCCCACCAAATCCCCTTGAGAGTGAAGCATCCAAATGTTTCTCTTTTAAGCTTAGAACGCATCCACCTCAAGGCACCAATACTCTCACGTGATGCGAGAGCTCCCACCTACATCAAAAGTCAAGGAGGTGGTTTTTGGTACCCATTTTCTTTTGGGTCCATAGGGGTTAGTTTCTTTTCTAACCCAAACAAGATTACATGCTAAATTTTCATTATGTAAACGATCATAGCAGAATCTAGCAAGAAGGCCTTTTCGATCACAATGTGTACATGTGTACACATGAGCATACATGTGATGGTGGTGACCGTGGAAAGCATGTGTATGCCGTGGAGGGTGTACATGTAAAGATGGACCTTGTTTCTTACGAATCAAGGTTTCCAAGCGTGTATGATTTAAAGTACATTGGCTTAAGTGGAGCCCAAACAATCAACACTTTTCTTCAAAATATTTATGTCATTTTCAATAGTTGAAGATAAAGTGGAACATGCAATAGGTGTGCAAGAAGTAGAAGCTATATTATCATGGCACACATGAGAATCTATATCAATTTTCAAAGATTCATTTTTCTTCAAAACCAAATCCAATTCTTTTGTAATGAAATCAATTTCATTTTTCAAAACAAGGTTATCTTTTAAAACAAAATCCAATTTAGAAGATAAAACCTCATTGTTTTTCACAACATCATCACAATCATTTTTACTTTTCGAAAATTCATTTTCCTTTAGAACAAGTTCAAGTTGAGATTTAAGTGAGTCACGTTCACTTGCAATCTCTTCCTTTTCTTGCAAAATCAATTCAAAATTAGAACACAAATCCTTTAATTCATTTTTTAAAACAAGGTTGTCCTCTTTCAAAAGATTGTGTTTTTTCAAGAAATTTTCAAGTTTTTGAGCAAGTTTCAAATTTAAAGATTGAACTTCTAAACATCCATAGCAATATGAACTAGAGCTATCATCTAATTGAGTGTCCGATTGTACCTCAAGGGAGTTCTTCCCTTGGACCATGAGGCAATGCTCTTCGGACTTTTCTCTCTTAGATCTCCTCATCTTGTTGATAACCCTTGGAAGCTCGGGAGACGTCAATAAGCTCCAAACTGCAAAAGCTGAGTCATAACGATCAAACACCGATAAAAGATGTTCACTAAGAGATGCTCTAAGTGCTCTAAGTGCTAATGCATTAGCCTTTTTGTGTTTGCTACTGTTAGGGAAGGATTCTAGAGTGGAGGCTTGATAAACAAGATGACCTAGTGATTTTAAATGCCTACTCATATTGGCCTTCCAAGTATCAAGTCTAAAATGGTCAAACATAGGAGGGCTATCCATGAGTGCAAACTAAATGAGTGCAAATGAACAATGCAAATGAAGATTAGCAAACCAAGATCTCACTCCTAGGTGGTTAAACCTAAATATCAGGAGCGTAGGCTCTGATACAAATTGAAAAATCACCTAGAGGGGGGTGAATAGGTGATTAAGCTAATCTAATGAACTCAATGCGGAATTTAAAAACTTAATGCAATACACTCAAGTGCAATCAACAAGTGATGCACACACAACCAAGCCAAGCAATTATGAACGCACAATATGAATAGTTGCAAGGCACAAAGTAAAGAGAGAGATAGAGAGAGTCAATGGATCAAGCGCAAACAACAAGATATGTTACGAGGTTCGAGCACTCAGCTCTACATCCCCGCCTTCGACATACGAAGGATTTCTAATCCACTAGCAAGTCCACAAAGAACTCTCACAAGGAGTACCCAACTCCTCTCTTTACAACCACAACCTCCTCCTTGAGGCAAGCTCCAATCCAACAAAACAATCACCTCACAACTTGAGGGATTAGCACAAAGCAAACACAAGGATCACCTCACAACTTGAGGGATACAACCCAAATGCACAACTTCCTCAACACAATGAGGGCAAGGCACAAAGCAAAGATTGAGTTTTTAACTTGGTAGTCTAAACAACAACCACAAACAATCTCTTTCTCCCACACAAAGATCCTATAGAAGAGATAGTAGATTTTAGCTCAAGTGTGGAGAAAACCAATGGAATGGAAATCAAAATCACAAAGAAAAATCCTTGGGAAAAATTGAAACCAAGATATAGAAGATGAATCAAAACTCTTTTCCCCAAAAACCATTTTCTTTGATTTTCCGAACCCTAGCAAAAACACCAAATAGATTGTTCAATTTGAATCCAAAAACTTCTTTTGATTGCTGTGAAAACACCAGAGAGTAAGGATAAATTTGCACAAAAAATCTTAGAGAAAAACTCTCACAAATGGGGTATTTATAGACCCCAGAAAAATATAGCCGTTGGCAGCAGAATCTGCCAAAAATACACTGCCGGTCGACCGCTCCGGTCGACCGTCCAACGGTCAAATTCTGCCAGTTGCCAGCTACCGGTCGACCGCCCGGTCGACCCAAATAAACAGAGAGCTCTGCTCTCAGACCCGGTCGACCCTGACAGTCGACCGTCCCTGTGTCTGCCAAACGTGCACAGATCTGTGCACGTCGGTCGACCGACCTGGTCGACCGACTTCATCCCAAGTTGACTTGGTCAGAAGACTAGTCGACTGGTTGAAGCCTGGAACAGAAAACTGGGTCAGAAAAATAGTTTAAAAATATTTTGAAAAATCTTTTAACACTCCTAAAAATCACCAAAAATAGTTTTATCATTTTGCATTGATATATAAACATGTGGTAAAAAGTTTAGCTCGAATATCAATCAATATGAACTATTTTGTGCCTTATCATTTTTACCAAAAACCAAAAACTGTATTTTCTAAAACTTGGATTTTGAATAGAAAATACGTTTTGTCCAAAACTCTTCCAAATACAAAAACATGTTATTTAAACACTTTGAAGCATGATGCATATGGATAGAAATCCAATATACATGAAACATATATATATATATATCATAGTTTTTGTCTTTAATTCCAAAATAAGTTTAGTTAAAACACAAAACCTAAAACACATGAAATAGGTATATCAAAGTAAGTTTGTCTAAGAGTTGAAGCATGCATGTATATAGAACAAATCTAATATACATTAAACCATGTAAACTTGTTTTGATATAAAATCTATTCATGCAAACTAAGATCGGTTAAACCAAAAACTAAAAACCAAAAACCAATATTCAAAACATGAAACATGTGTGTTGTGAACTTGAGCATATCATACTATTCTAATCTTTACAATTTGGATCTAAACACAAAACTAAACTAGGGTACCGAAGTCTTCTTGTAGAGCGCAATCTCCAAGCCGACTCGATCCAAAACTCCTTGATCCACCGAGCAAGTGCTATATATGATCTTTGACGCTCGGGCTCTTGAATCAACATGTGAAAGCTTCCAAATCATCTTGTTGAAGCTAATTACCTACTAATAACTTGATTAATGATCTGAAACTAAAATCACAAGATTATTAGTACACATAACTACATGAGTTAATCATCATCAAAACTAGAGTGGAAGGCCTCTGGGCCAACAGCACCTACTATATTTGCAGAAAAGGATTTATCTAGGTTCCTGAGTGACGCTAATGGTTATGGCTATGTGTTTCTTGATAGGATTAGGTATTGGCCCAAAGGCCCATCACTCTAGTTTTGATGATGATCAACTCATGTAGTTATAGTACTAATGATCTTGTGTTTAATTAGTTTCAGATTTGTGATCAAGATCTTAGTTGGTGTGTAGCTTCAACAAAGGATTTAAAGTCAAGTTTTGGAGCTAACACGGTTTGATTCAAGAGCTTGTGCATCAAGACCACATCAAGTACTCAAGAGGAGTCTAGCTCATTGGATCGTGTTTGGACCAAGTCAAGAAGATGAGAAGACTTCAAGTGAAGACTTCAAGAAGAAGACTTGAGTCTAAGTTTGTTTTTATAAGATTTATTTTTAGATTAAAATGTAAAGGATAGAATAGTTGGTGGATTGCTCAAGTATGCCATACACACACACACTCTTGATTTAGATGAGTTTTCGTAAAAGAATTTTCTTTTTTCGAAAAGACTTTTCATTTTGACAAAATACCGGTTTGGTTTTTCGAATTCAAAGTATATATATTTTAACCAAAAACCATGTTTAGTGCTTAATGTCAAAACATAGATATTTCATCATGTATGTGTAGTGGATCATATCCATACACTCTATGCTTTCAAAGTGTTTAAAATATCTTGTTTTTGTATTTGGAGAAGTTTTGGAAAAACCAATTTTGGAAAAATACAGTTTTTGTTTTTAGCCAAAATTTCTAAGTTACAAAAATAGTTCAAATTATTTGTAACATGTCTTGATTTTACTCAAACATGTTTGTATATCAAAGTACAATACTGAAACTATTTTTGTAGATTTTTGGTGATTTTATGGGATTTTATTTGAGTCAAAATTCCCAAGTTTTAAATCCCTAATATAAGCCTGCCAGGCTCTGGCGGTCGACCGGACCGGGAGCCGGTCGACCGGAACGGTAGACCGACGTGCACAGACGTGCACAGGATGGGCGGTTAACCGCACGGTCGACCGCCAGAGAGTGTTTGCTCTCTGGAAACGGCCCCGGTCGACCGGGCGGTCGACCGGCAGAGAGCACAGCTCTCTGTATCCTTTCCACGGTCGACCGGCCGGTCGACCGCTAGCACAACGGTCAGAAATCTGATCGTTGGCCGGTTGACCGGACGGTTGACCGGACGGTCGACCGACGGGTCATCCTGGCTGCAACGGCTAGTTTTTGGTAGCCCTATAAATTGAGACTTTTGGGGGCTGTTTTACCTAAGATTTTTCAAGTGGTTTTGCACCAGTTTTTTCAACTCTTTAAGAGGTTTTCTCCACTTGTATTTGAGCCAAATACTTCCATTCAAAAGGAGAGTTTATCAAGAGTTTTTCAAAGTGATTTCTTTGAGTTTTTCACCACACATTCCATCCTTATTTTTCTCACAAACACTTGAGCTATCCATTGATATATTCATCCTATAGGAGTGTTATTGTGAGATTGTTTTTAGGTGATCAAAGTGTAGTGATCACCAAAGACTTCATCTTGTACTTTGAGGAGGCGGACGTGTGTGTTCGCGTAGTTTTGGGTTCTAGTATGAACTCGTTGTTTGAGGTGCGGCCTCGGCAAGCTAGTGAGCTTGCGGTGTGTTCTTGCGGGAACAAGAGAGGGACTAGAAAGTCCAAAGAGCTTGTAGGTGTTGCGGCACCAAGTGATCCGGTGGGATCGATTTGAGTGGAAATCCTTCAAGTGTTGAAGGCGGGGACGTAGAGCAAGTGTGCTCGAACCTTGAAACAAATCTCCCGTGTTTGTGATTGCTCTCTCTCTCTTACTTGTCTTTATATCTTGCATGCTCATATTGTATTTATCTTTATATGCTTGATATATTGTGTGCTTAATTGTTATATGCTTGGGGATTGTTTGCTAACACTTGTATTCAACCAAGAGAGCCAACGCGGCACCTCAACTCTTATTTAGAGGAATCTTGAGGAGTTAGTCCAGAGCCCTTCATGGGGAATCCGGCTACACTCTTGTGTTATACGTGGTGTTTAGTTTAAGAAGTTTTAATTCCGCATTATTGACCATTTGATTAGCTCATCACCTATTCACCCCCCCTCTAGGTGATTTACATTAGGGAGTGAAATTGGTTCACATTGGTTTATGATAATTCAGAGTATAAAGCTTATTATTGTCCTGAACTTGTTAAGATCTTCTACACTAGTATTGACCAAAGCACCATTGATCTCGATACCCATCAGTTTACTATGTATCTGGCAACACGGAACATCATTGTCACCAGTGATATGATAGAGGATTACACACAAGTTCTAACAACCCACATCATAGCGATGTAATCACCTAGAGGGGGGTGAATAAGTGACTAGCTAATCTGATGGTCAATTAAAGCGGAATTAAAACTATTATTGCAAGCTAAAACTCTTAAGCTAAATACACCACGTATAATAGAAGAGTGCAGTCGGATTCCCCGTGAAGGGCTCTGGACTAACTCCTCAAGATTCCTCTAACTAAGAGTTGAGGTACTGCATTGGCTCTCTTGGTTGAATATAAGTGTTAGCAAACAAACCCAAAGCATATAACAATTAGGCACAAACATATATCAAGCATATAAAGATGAAAGCAATATAAGCATGTAAGATATAAAAAAGTAAGAGATAGAGAGAGAGCAATCGCAAATACGGGAGATTTGTTTTGAGGTTCGATATACTTGCTCTACGTCCCTGCCTTCAACACTATGAAGGATTTCCACTAAAATCGATCCCACTGGATCACTTGGTGTCGCAACATCTACAAGCTCTTTGGACTCTCTAGTTCCTCTCTTGTTCTCGCAAGAACAACACACCACAAGCCCACTAGCTTGCCGAGGTCGCACCTCTACAATGAGCTCTCACAAGAACTCGAAACACCCGCGAACACATAAGTCCGCCTCCTTAAAGCAAAGATGTAAACTTTAGTGATCTGAACACTTTGATCACCTCAAATCCTCTCACAACAATGATCCCTATAGGATGGATATATCAATGGAAAGCTCAAGTGTTTGTGAGAAAAACTTGGATTGAATGTGGTGGTGAAAAACTCAAGAAAATCACTTTTAAAAGCTCTTGATAAACCCTCCTTGTGAATGGAAGTATTTGGCTCTTAAACAAGTGGAGAAAACCTCTTAAAAGAGTAGAAAAAACTAGCTTCAAAATCCACTTCAAATCTTGTTTAAAACAACCATGATAGCCCCTTTAAATAGGACATCAAAAACTAGCCGTTGGGTTTAATCTTCCGCTAGGACGGCTGTCGGTCGACCGCCAACGGTCGACCACCAGCGGTCAGAAATTCGACCGTTGGAGCCTCGGTCGACCAGCCCGGTCGACCGTGGCCTGGAACAGAGAGCAGATCTCTTTGCCGATCGACTGGCCCGGTCGACCGGGGCTTTCCAGAGAGCAGAGCTCTCTGAACGGTCGACCGGGTCGGTCGACGGGCCCTCTAGCCAAACCTGGCGTGCACGTTTGTGCACGTCGGTCGACCGATTCGGTCGACCGACTCCTAGCTCGGTCGACCGGCTCGGTCGACCGGCAGAAGCCAGAAACAGGGATTATGGGTATTGAAAACTTGGCGTTTTGACTTATATAAAATCCCATAAAATCTCTAAAATTCTACAAAAATAAGTTCAGCATAATACTTTGATATACAAACATGTTTGAGTAAAATCAAGACATGTTACAAACATTTTGAACTATTTTTGTTACTTAGGAATCTTGGCATAAAACAAAAACCGTATTTTTCCAAATTGGTTTTTTCAAAACTTCTCCAAATACAAAAACACGATATTTTAAACACTTTTAAAGCATAGAGTATATGGATATGATCCACTACACATACATGATGAAATATCTATGTTTTTGACAATAAACACTAAAAATAGTTTTGGTTAAAGACATGTATATATTAAACTCCAAGAACCAAAACAGTATTTTTCCAAAATGAAAACTCTTTTGTATTTTTCCAAAATAAAAACTCTTTTATGAAAACACATCTAAATCTTGTGTGTGAGTGTATATGGTATACTTGAGCAATCCACCAACTATTCTATCCTTTACATTTTATCTAAAAATAAAATCTTATAAAAACAAATCTAGACACAAGTTTCCTCTTGAAGGGTTTCACTTGAAGTCTTCTCTCCTTCTTGACTTGGTCCAAACTTGATCCAAAGAGCTAGACTCCTCTTGAGTACTTGATGTGGTCTTGATGCATAGGCTCTTGAATCAAACCGTGTTAGCTCCAAAACTTGACTTTAAATCCGTTGTTAAAGCTAAACACCTACTAAGATCTTGATCACAAATCTGAGACTAATTAAACACAAGATCATTAGTACTATAACTATATGAGTTAATCATCATCCAAACTAGAGTGATAGGCCTTTGGGCTAACAAGCGAGCCCCTTCCTTCGATAGAGTACATAACCATCATGGGTGCTTGATGCACTAAGTAGGACCGTGGGCTCAAAGCCAGTACAACCTTCAGGAATATACATTGTGTTGGATGCTGGATCTAATGCAATATCCTCGGTGTAGACTATACTACTTCTTTCAATAGGCCAATATTGCAGATTATTCATGATCCAATGACAAAGTAGCACACAATATGCATTAACATGATCATATTCAACTGTCTCATCACCAACTCCACACACACACTAGAGGTGCCAAATATTCACACCTCGTGTTAGTGACCCATTTGTGTAAGAATTTCTTACCAGATGAAGTCTTTGATTCATATAACCGTGTATTTGTCGCATCAGAGCGGGTAACGAGTACATACAACAGCTGTTTACATGCTGTTTGGACCCCTAGTGTCCAATCTGAGGACGCCCAAGCAGAATCCTCTTCTGAGAAAGTATTAGAGGAGGATGATGAGCCTGCTTTTTGGCAGCAGCCCCCGCCTACTGATTCTAGAGCCTTCATGTCCTCCACATAGAAAGGCATGAAGAAAATTTTCAAGGGCCAGATTAGTTTGAGGAAGCAAACGGAGGAGCAGACCACTTGTTTGGAATGTATTAAGGAGGGTTTACGGAGATCTCAGTCGAACGGTCCAAGTACCACGGCTGGTCTGAGCCGTAGGAGGGGGTAATATCCTTTAACTACCTTATTTTATGCATATATTTTATTTGCATACATTAGGGACAATGCATGGGATAGGTGTGGGGGGGTGAGTGCTAACATAGATTTTTTATTTTTCTTTTTTTAGGATTTTATGTTTTTTTTAAAGAACTAACTTAGATTTTGATTTTTCTTTTTAGGATTTTAAGTTTCTTTTAACTTAGATTTTGATTTTCTTTATATATATATATATATATATATATATATATATATATATATATATATATATATATATATATATATATATATATATATATATAAAATTCTTTGATCCATTTTAAAAAAATTAACTTGATCTTAAGAATTAGGGAAACTCTAAACTAGGATTTCTTCATATGAGTTAAATAAGAAGAATTATTGAATTTTTAGGTTAAGAAAGAAAGAATAGAAATATAATTAGATTTTAAATTTTTCCTAAGTATTATATACATTTACATGTTAAGGGATTTAACAAGGAGTACCTTTATTTATATAAAATAAAGAAAGAAAAAAAGAGAAAAAGAATTTGAGAAATAAAAATTGTAAATATAAATAAACACTTAATCACTAATTAAGCTGGTCTGTTGTGCCTTAAGAAGCATGAGCAGTCACATCTAAAGGTGATTGAGTCCTTTTTAGCATTCGTGGCCTTGTTTACTCAAGTCCTTGAACCTTGGGGATGTATCCTCATCTGGTACCCTAAGACCATCTGGTCTGGGAGTCAACGGGTAAAGGACTCGCTACATGGGTAAATTAAAAAACCTAATGATGCTAAGAAAAATAAATAAGTGTAAATACATAAAAATATCTATATAAAAATAAAAAAATGTATAATAATAAAATATAAATAAAAATATCATAGTCTAAGAAAAATTCCTCATACATATAAATATATATATTTTAGGTTTGATACAAAATCTGATGCTCTCTCTATTTTTGAAACTTAACCTTAATTGAAGAGAAAACTTCAAATGGAGAATTATAATGAGAAGGAATAGTTTGGGGTAACCTAAAACCAGAAGATCACTTAAATTTTTGTAAAAATAGATCATAAACTTTCTTTCTTTTTCTTTTTTTTAAAAAAATCACTAACATGTTTCTTTTCTTTGGATTTTGTGAGTGCAATCCGTTGGAAACCCTCAAGAAACAACACTTCTCCTCTAGGGTAACCTAGAGGTCTAACGGTTTATTGAACATGCTCAATGCAATCGTGTCACCTACAAAAGTGGTGTAATAATGTAGTTAGGATTTTACTTTTTTCTTTGCTTATCTTTCTCGAGGACGAGCAAAAGCTAGGTATGGGAATGTAATTAGTGTTCAATTTTGTATCATTTTGCATCATATTTTCATGCATGTTATCAATAAAAATAAGCTTTCTAATGGTTGTTTCTCTTAAATTTCAGGTCCATTCTCTAATTAAGAAGACCCAAATCTAAGCTAATTAAAAGATTTAAAGGAGATTAAAAGAGCCCAAATCAAAGAAACCCACATCTTTAATGAACCAGAGAATATCCTCGTGGTTCTAGAAGCTCCCATAGTACACCTGGGCAGAGGCAGACTGTTAGAGCAATCGCTAGCATAACGACCAAGATTCAACTGCGGAAACACGATTTTGGCCTTGGATCCGTGGTAGAACTTGGGCCATTGATGTAACAATTTATTCTGCGGCTACGATTGAAAGCGTGAGCTCCTGGTGCCTATATAAAGACCCCTAGGGCCTCTGCTGTGAAGGGAGGAGATAGCCATAAACTTTAGAAGAAGGTTTAGGATTTCTTTAGGTTCTTCTTTAATTTTCTCTTGTAATTCTCTTTTCTCTTTTTATATTCCAGAAAAGAGAGAGAAAGGGTGAGAGTGAGGTCACTGTAATTGAGAGTGATAATCAAATGCAAAGCTCATGTTCTCCCTCCTCTAATTTCTTACTCTTTTAATTCTTGCTATTTACTTTCAAGCTTTTAATTTCTTGCACTTTAATCTATTATGTTTTCTTCTTTGCTTTACTTCTTCATGGATAACTAACCGTCTAACATGACTAACTAACTGCTAAGACTACTAACTACTAACTCTTGAATGATGCTAACTCATATGATTCATTGGATGTTTAGAATTTCTAAGTCTTATGGCTAACAAATCTCTTTAATTCCCAATGAAGATGAGTATTGTTTTTAATCTTAATGAAGGTTTTGCGATTCCCTCCATATGATTCATGTATGCCTCATTTAGAACTTTGTTTCTTTAACAAGAGCCTTGATGAAACATGATGATGTGATCACCTTAGTATGCTAACAAATTAATGCACTAGCTTCTTATTTCATGCTAGTTAAACCATAACTTTGATGATCTAATGAACCTAACATTCTTATTATGTATATCTAAATTGTGAATCTCAAATTCTTAAGTTTCATTCTTGTGAGCCTATTAGGAGCCTATGATCAAAGGAGGCCACCTAATCAAGCTAAGAGAAGAACAACTCAACAAATTGGGACAACTGTTTGACTTGATGAAGTAAGATGGACAATTTGCCAATGAATCTACATGAGGTACAAATCATTCAAGAGATTAGTAAGTTAGTAGTTTAGAGTTGTTAGTTAGTCATGGCTTTCTTTCTATCTGATTAAAACTCTTTTAATTTTTAAAAAAACTTTCTTTCTCATACAAAGTCCATTTTTCTCTTTTACTTTCCAAAATTCACCGTTTTCATTCTACCTTCCTCATTTTCATTATTCTTTTCTTAACACAAAAGGATTCATCATTTTCTTTTTACCTTATTTTATTTTTCAATTCTTAAACAAAGAAGAACTTTTCATTTTTTTTCCAAAAACAACAACAACAAGAACAAAGAAAGCTTCCATCGCAAGCCCTTCCTACGGATATGACCCATAATAGCTTTTGTTACAAACAGTTGTTTGAAGGAGCATAATAACATTACATACATACCCAGAGCTTATACAATAATACAGGGACTTACACGGTTTACTCTAAACTTTTGCTCCATCATCTCATCTTTTATTCGAACAGTGAGCCAGCTAGCCGTCAATCTTGAGAAATCGAGGGTCTCGGGACGGATAGTTTCCTCTAAGAAGAAGATGGTTCTTGCTCAGTCTTCGCGTCCTTCGCGCCCAGGGGTAAATTCTTAATTTCTTTAGTTTTTCGTTTGGAGGACTATTTCTTGATGTTCATTTTTCTTTTGCAGAAGAAGTGCAGGATTCAGTTCGATGAGTCTGATGATGAAGGGATGACGGACTTGCTCGAAACTGCGACCACTCCTCCGTCCAAGACCGCGGAGCAGTCCCCTGTGGCTGAAGAAGCTCAGGTTGAGTTTTCTGATCATATGGACGAAGCTCGAGGACTTTGCCTGTCATCAAGGCTATTAAATACGTTGCGGATGTGCCCCAGAGATGCTAGCGGAGCCCTTCACTACTAAGTTACTTCTTGAGGATGGGATTGAGGTGACGATGCCCCTACTCTGGTTGATGCTGAGCTTGAGCCTCCGCGCTAGCTTGAGATGGAGGGCACTGCTGAACATCCTCGAGTTACAGATGGTGCGGGGTTGCCAGTGGTATCGGCTGCTTGGGGACTACTACTGACTGAGGCTGAACCTACACAGAAAATATAAGTTTAGAAATATAGAATGAAATATGTTTAGTTGCTCAATACTACCGCTATAGCAAGTGGCTATGCGGGTCGTGATCCACAAAGAGGGACTTGCGATGAAATCGTTAGTTAGTTTCTTTTAGAGTTTACTAAAATCAGTTAAAAGTTCGTCTTTTTTTTGCAAGAAAAGAGAAAATGAAGCTATGTTAGATTGGAGAAGAGTGGAAGATTGATGAAGATGGTGATTGTTGAAAAGAAAATAAAGTTAAATGAAGAAATGGGGAGAGTAAAGAAAAGAGAGTTGATGTTTGAAAGTGTTCTAAACTAAGTGATTAAAAAAAAAGAAAACCTAAAATACTTACTTACCTCTTTTGGTGCTTGTTTACCTTGGATCCTTTGCAACGATTGAGCTTGGCTTGAAGGAGATCGAAATATGACAGATAGAATCTTCCCCATTCCCATTATAAACTATGAAATAAAGGTTCAAGTTAAAACTAATTTAAAAATGGCTATCTATCACCATAAGTTATCAATGACACCTGTAAGGGCAAGGCAAATCTGAGGCTATCGGACTCATTTGGATTCACAAGCTCCTCAGAGGAAAGTAGAATAAAGAAGAAGAAAAATAAAAATAAAGAACACAAATGTAACTTTAGATTAAATAAAGTATTGATAAAAGAAAAGAATTAATACTTACACTGGTGTCACTGTCAGTATAGCCTTCACTTTCATTCTCTTATGAAACTCTTCTCTCCTCTGAGTTACATAAATGAAACCAAAAATTACATGAAAAGAAAAATAAAAACTTACGCTAAACTAGAACAAAAACCTAGCCTAGAATCTATCTTTGCTCCATTATCTCTATTTGCCTTCAGAAATTTTAGTATTTATAGAATTAAAAGAGTGCCAAAGGGTGGTGAATAGATGAGCTCAAATCGCTGGCCCAACAGCCAAAATCATTATCCTTATTATTCCTTTGTATACTGATAAATTCATCTCTAGACTTCTGAATTTGGATTATTTTCATTGATTCTCAAGTAAGGATAATAAATCCAAATAAATCTGATTTAGTTAGAATAGATTTGATAATAACCTCTCCTTGTTATCCTATGTTTTCTGACAAGATTTGCCTCTGGACATCTGAATTTGGAATTATCTTCATTGATCTTTAAGTTAACCATATAAATCTTCAAAATCCGATTTGAGCTGGTTTTATCTGGTGTTATCTTCTCTAATTTCTCTAGTATTTGGATAGAATTACTTCTTGATAGGTAGTAAAAAATGCATAATTGTCACTACATTTACTATCACATTTTCATTTTTATTCCTACAATTATGCACTATTACTAATGTTTTATTATTTAATGTGTGCAGGCCTTGAGTAATTAATTAAATAAAGAATAAAGCCTAAATGAAGCCCAGAAGCCCCAAAAAGCCTATGTGCAAGCCCATGTGCAAAATTTGCAATTACTAAAAGAAGAGGAAAGGGATAGACTTCTACTAAGCCCTAATTGCTTGCAGAACAAGGCTAGAGATAAGGGGAGAAGAGTGCAAGGATTACAAAATCGTTTTAAAAGATTTAGAAGATTTGGATTTAGGGTAACTTGCTTCCAAGTTACCTCGAATTTTCAAAATAAAGAGTCGGTATGCCAGATCTAAAAGGATACACCCAGATGGACGGACCAGAGGAGGCCACGCGCGAAAGCGCATGGCCAGAAGGCAATCTTTGGCTGCGAAAACGCGGCCAAAGCCGCGTTTCCGCGGCCATATGGATAAGACAGGATACCTGTTTTCGCAGGAGAGTTGTACCGGGACTCTACTTCTTCCAGCTCCTATAAATACCCCTGCAGAGCAACAGAGAAAGGCGAACAGTCGAATACAAAAACAAATTTAGGGTTTTTCTTAGGCTAAATTTTTAGATTGTAACTTAGGTTTTTTTATGTAATTTTTATATAACTGAGAGGAGAGGATACTTTCATGGAGGAAGGAGATCAAGCTTGTACTGAGGTGACATCGGTGTAAGTAAATCTTTTCTTCCATTGTTAATTGAATCAAATCGAAGTTTGCTTCTTTTTTCTATTCTTGTTTTGCTTTTGTTTCCCTCTTTTGTGTTTGTGGATCCAAGTAAAACCAATAGCCTCGAAGTTTCCTTCTCCTTGCAAGTGCCGTTGATGGTTTATGAAGATGAACATCCATTTCCATGGTAGTATAGCTCGCCCTTTTATTTCATAGTGTAAATCGGGAATGGGGAAGATCTTATATTCCATGCTTCGCTCGCCTTCAAAGAAAGGTACATCGTTGATACGGTCCAAAGGTAAACAGGCGAGGTAAATATGTTTTTTTAGTTTTTAGTTTCCTTTCTTTTATTTCTTTAGTTTAGATTACCAACACCACATTATTCCCAATCTCTTTTACTCTTTTTCATTGTAAATATCATTGTAAATATCATTATAAAAAAAAAGGAGAGAACTTACTAAACAAGCTTCCATTGCTAGTCCCTCCCTGTGGATCACGACCCGCATAGCCAATTGCTATAGCGGTAGAATTGAGCACCTTGCACATCCTATTCTTAAAACTGAATTACTATATTTTGTGTGCAGGTAAAATCTCAATCAAAATTTTGGCGCCGTTGCCGGGGAGGGACGGTAAGTTTCTCTCTAAAAAAAAAAGCTAATTATTGATTTATTTATTCTTTTGTTTGCAGGATCAGAGAACAGGAAAACTAACAGCAGCAAAGGACAAATAGCAACTCTGTGCCTCTGCCCTCGAAGGCCGAGCAGCAGAGCCTACTACAGAGCCGTGCAAACGCGGCAATAGCCGCGTTTCCGCGGCCTGAGTAGTGAACTACTCATTGTGTTTTCTGCAGGTTGCTGGAAATTTAAAGTTAGACTTGTTGTTCTATTAAGTTTTCTCTGTAATCACCCTGCACACTGCTAATTAATTAACAATAACCTATTTGTTGAATAATAAAAAAATTAGACTCTTGCATATAGGCACGTGTCTATTTATTTATTTTTTAATTTCTGTTGAAGAGTGCTGGAGACAAGGTACGTTTGCATTGCATATAGATTAGGAAGCACCCTTGGCTGATTTACTGCTTTTGAGTGAATATTTGTCTATTGCTTTACACGTGCACTAAATTGACTTAAGGGCTTGTCCTATAAATAAGATAAGGTGAGGATTTCATCACCCTTCCTTGGCCCACAAACAATCTCCTCACTCACTAACCCAAGCCTAACTAAAAATGAGTAGACGTTGGCCCTAGGGACATCTCAGACTCAATTAGGAGATTATCCTAAGGGGGAACGGTATTGGAATTTGACTCCTATCAAATCAGTGTCTAGGAAGGGGATTGAGGGCCGAAAGCCCGAAGATTGGTGGTTATTTAATTAAGGAACGTCTTTGACAGAAAACCTCCCACCAATCTTGCCCTGACCTGGCTGATTAGCTTGTGGTCAAAGTCTACATTATACCTCCCGTGGACAGTCTAACCAGTTAGGAGTCGTCTAGGTCATAGGTCTACCCTAACTTAGGTTAGAATTTTTTTTGTTTGCTTATTTGTTTGTTTTCGTTTTCTTTGTTTGTGTTTGTGATATGGCTTATAACAACAATTTTTTCAATTTTAATAATAATCCATATTATACATCAACCTCTTTTTCGGATATTACCAACCCGGCATATCATAACTTTAACCAACCTAGTGTGTCAGATTGGTCTTATCCGAATCATTACATGCCCCAGTCCCAATACTATGAACAAGACTGGAATAATCATCACTACTCTTCACAGAGTCAATGGGGATACAATGTCCCTGAGCCATATTGTCAACCACCTGTTCAACCATTATCTTCATATACTTCTATTACCACATCACCAATGTTTCAGTCCTCCAATGATCCATTCGAAGGGTTAGAAGAAAAAGTGGATCGTTTGCAAGATATAATGAATGATCAAATTTTTAGACTTTCAAACATTCTTGAACTAACCAACCAAGTTGATAGGAACCAAGAATCATTCTGTCTAGAAGACCTTGATCAAAATTCAATTTCATCACATCAATATGAACTTGATCAATTCCAATCCTTGGACAAATTGGCTAGTTTTAATTTCAATGAGATTGAATTAGATTGTGAATGTGGTCCCAATCCCCAACTTTGCGATTCAGTTTCCATCTTCGAATCTATGTTGACTCCGATATTCTTACCCAATTTGGACCAATTTTCTGAGCCAACATTTATTCCCGTACCCATAGATCATGAAATTGAATCACCCATTTTTAATGATCATCATATTGAACTTGACCAATTTCATACTTTTGAAAGTCCCATTGACAAATTGGCAAGTTCTCATTTTTATGAAATTGAACTCAATGAGATATGTGATCTTGATTCTCAAATTTGTTGTGATCGAGTTCAATTTTCCGAATCAATATTGACTCCTGTTCTGTTACCCGATTAAAGTAATATTTTAGAGTCAGTTTTGATTCCCACACCTGTCATTCTTGAACTTGAATCACCAATAGTAAGTCACATTCCATTGTGGGAAAATGATCGTGGACTTGAGTTTCAATTCTTGGACTTGGACTCAACGCTTGAACCAAAACTAACTCTCGAACCCCACGTCAATTCTCCCGAGTTTGTATTGGATCCTGAACCTATCATTCTTAAGTCTAAGTCAACCATTCTACCAAGTCACATTCTTTTGTTGTACATAGGTATAGACCATGATGACTCTGTAATGATTTTCTAGGACTGGTCATGTAAAGGAAGATTCACAATAGGATCTTCCATGATCCTACTCATACTGGGGATTGTAAACATGTAAATAGAAAAGAGGTCAATAAAGGTAGGTCCCGTGAACTACCACATTATCTTGATTGGGTAGCAACGCTTGGCCCAATCAGACCACCGCCGGAACCACCCCCTAAGGTAATATTTCCTTCCCTTTCTTCTTTTTCATGCATACATGCATTCATTCATACATTGAGGACAATGCATGAGATAGGTGAGGGGAGGATTTACTAACATACTAACATAGTTAGATACTAAACCCCCCAAAAAAAAGGGGACAATACTTTGACTTATCTTTTGAAAGAAATCTAAGTTAGTCTTAAGAATTAGGAAAATCATGATTAGGATTTCTAAAAACTTGGTCAAAAAAAATAAATTGTTAAATTTTTAGGTATAGGAGAAAAAATTGAATAAGTAATTAGTCGTGATTTTTACCTTAATGAAATGTGCATACCTAATACATTTACATATTTAGGATTCTAAGACAAAGACTCTTGTTCCCTATTAAAAATAATACTAAAAAAAATTTGAAAAAAAAAGAAATTCACTAATTAAGCTGGATACATGTCCCTCAAGAAGCATCAGTATTCACGCCTAAAGGTGATTTTATAAATAAAGTCCTTAGTTTTGTGGTCTAGTTCACTCGAATTTAAGTCCGTGGGGTGTTTTCTCACCCGGTGCCCTAAAACCGCCTAGTTTGGGAGCCACCGACTTTAAGTTCGCTACATGGGTGGATTAGAAAGCCTAAGGAAACTGAGAAAAATTACTTATATATGTACTAACACATCTAATAGTCAATTAGTTAGGTATGAGGGCCTCAAGAAGCCTTGATACTTACACGAAAGAAAATTAGATAAGTTATACATATTAAAAAAAAGAGAGAGAAAATAATAATAAAGAGGCATGAGAGTCCAAGCTAAAGAATTTCTGGTAAAGATTCACAAGGATGCATATGACTTTTGGTAACGAAAAAGACTATACAAAAATTCAATTTTGATCCTTACCTAAAATGAATAACAATTTATTATATAAAGACTAAGTTTAAGAGTGAATAAAAATGATAACCCTAAAACTTATAGATTACTTAGTCTCTTCAAACATATTTCAAATATTTTTCTTTTTATGGATTTTGTGGGTATAATCCGCTGAAAACCCTCACGAGACAACACTCGTCCTCTAGGGTAACCTAGAGGTTTAACGGCTTGTTGCACATGCTAAGTGCAACCGTGATGCCTACGAAAGTGAGTTAGCTAGATTAGTTTTTCTTTTTCTTTTGATTTTTACTCGAGGACGAGCAAAAAGATAAGTATGGGGGTGTGATAGGTAGTAAAAAATGCATAATTGTCACTATATTTACTATCGCATTTTCACATTTATTCCTACAATTAGGCACTATTACTAATGTTTTATTATTTAATGTGTGCAGGCCTTGAGTAATTAATTAAATAAAGAATAAAGCCTAAATGAAGCCCAGAAGCCCCAAAAAGCCCATGTGCAAGCCCATGTGCAAAATTTACAATTAGTAAAAGAAGAGAAAAGGGATAGACTTCTACTAAATCCTAATTGCTTGCAGAACAAGGCTAGAGATAAGGGGAGAAGAGTGCAAGGATTACAAAATCGTTTAAAAGATTTGGAAGATTTGGATTTAGGGTAACTTGCTTCCCAAGTTCTCCCGAATTTTCTAAATAAAGAGTCGGTATGCCAGATCTAAAAGGATACACCCAGATGGACGGACCAGAGGAGGCCACGCGCGAAAGCGCGTGGCCAGAAGGCAATCTTTGGCTGCGAAAACGCGGCCAAAGCCGCGTTTCCGCGGCCATATGGATAAGACAGGATACCTGTTTTCGCAGGAGAGTTGTACCGGGACTCTACTTCTTCTAGCTCCTATAAATACCCCTGCAGAGCAACAGAGAAAGGCGAACAGTCGAATACAAAAACAAATTTAGGGTTTTTCTTTGGCTAAATTTTTAGATTGTAACTTAGGTTTTTTTTATGTAATTTTTATGTAACTGAGAGGAGAGGATACTTTCAATGAGGAAGGAGATCAAGCTTGTACTGAGGTGACATCGGTGTAAGTAAATCTTTTCTTCCATTATTAATTGAATCAAATCGAAGTTTGCTTGTTTTTTCTATTCTTGTTTTGCTTTTGTTTCCCTCTTTTGTGTTTGTGGATCCAAGTAAAACCAATAGCCTCGAAGTTTCCTTCTCCTTGCAAGTGCCATTGATGGTTTATGAAGATGAACATCCATTTCCATGGTAGTATAGCTCGTCCTTTTATTTCATAGTGTAAATCGGGAATGGGGAAGATCTTATATTCCATGCTTCGCTCGCCTTCAAAGAAAAGTACATCGTTGATACGGTCCAAAGGTAAACAGGCGCAGAAGAGGTAAGTATGTTTTTTTTAGTTTTTAGTTTTCTTTCTTTTATTTCTTTAGTTTAGATTACCAACACCACATTATTCCCAATCTCTTTTACTCTTTTTCATTGTAAATATCATTATAAAAAAAAGGAGAGAACTTACTAAACAAGCTTCCATCGCTAGTCCCTTCCTGTGGATCACGACCCGCATAGCCACTTGCTATAGCGGTAGAATTGAGCACCTTGCACATCCTATTCTTAAAACTAAATTACTATATTTGTGTGCAGGTAAAATCTCAATCACTTCTAAACCATGAGATTTGAGTAGATCTTTATTGATTTTCTTGATCTTTTAAAGCTCCAGATTTAATTGGATAAACTTGTCAATTTCTCCTCTTTCTTTATTAATTATCCTTCATACCATTAGACATTAAAATCAATTAAATACCAGAGTTTTATTATAAAATAAATGTGAAAATGTGACACATGTGATACTAAATATGCAAGACACATGTACAATCAAACCCCACACCTATCTTTTACTCATCATCGAGCAAAATAAAAAAGCAAAACTAAATTAACTATCTACTTTCGTAGGAATCACGATTGCGCTTAGCACGTGCAATAAGCCGTTAAACCTCTAGGTTTTCACTAGAGGACGAGTTTTGTCTCGTGAGAGTTTTCAGTGGATTACACCCACAAATCCAAAAAGAAAGAGAAACAAAATGTTAGTATTTTGAAAACGCATTTTGAAAAGACGAGAAAATATTTGAAGTATTTTTGGAAAAATTTAAGTAGTCCATAAGTTATAGGAAAATCAAACTTTTCATACCTAAACTTATTCTCTATTCAAAAACTTGTTATCAATCAAGGGAAGGAATCGAACTGTATTTCTCGTCTAGTCTATTATTTTACCTTAAGTCATATGCACTTTTGTGACCGTGAAATTTTGACTCGGAGTTCTTCAACTCTAACTCTTATGCCTTACTTTTTTATATTTTTGGTGGTATTATTCCTTAGTTCTATTAGGCTTTCTAATCTGCTCGTATAATGATCCTTAGGTCGGTAACTCCTAAACCGGACGGTTTTAGGGCACCGGGTGAGAAAACACCCAAGGACATAAGGACTCGAGCAAACAAGGCCACAAAAACTTAAGGATTTTATTAATTATATTGACCACTTTTAGTCGTGAACACTTATGCTTTATGAGGTACAAATACCCAACTTAATCAGAAGATTTTTTGATATATATATATTTCTTTTTCTTTTTCTTTTTCTTTTTCTTCTTTTTTAATAAGGCATAAAAATCTTTATTTTGAATTCTAAGTGTGTAAGTGTATAAAGTATGCATATTTCATCAAAGTAAAACAACTAGACTAAATTACTTTTTCAATTTTTTCCCTACCCTAGAAATCAAACAAATAATCTTATTTTGATCAAGTTTAAGAAATCTTAATTATGATTCTCCTCTTTCTTAAAATTAACTTAATTTCCTACAAAAAAATATATCAAAATATTGTTTCTCTTTTCAAAAAGTTTTTAAAAGTAAAGAAAATGTTATTCTTTTAAATTAAAAGAAAATCTATGCTATGTTGAACTCTCCCCCACATCTATCTCATCCATTGTCCTCAATGTATGAATGAATATATGTATGCACGAAAAAGAAGAAACGAAAAAGAAGAAAGGGAAGGAAAAATGTTACCTCAAGGTGGTAGTTCTGATGGTTGTCGGATTGAGCCAAGCGTTGCTGCCCAATCTTAATATTGTGAATTATCAAGGAACCTACCTTTTATGACCTCTTTTTATTTACATTATTACAATCCCCAATATGAATAGGATCATGCAAGATCCTATCGTGAAAATTATCCCCTTTATATGACCAATCTTAGAATATCATCTCGGAGTCATTATGGTTTATACCTAAGTCCAATAAAGGAATGTGATTTTGTGGATGGATGATTTGGGCTCTAGAATGCAAGGTTCAGGAACCAATACTAACTCGAAAAAATTAACTTTGGGTTCGAGCAGTTTTGGTTTAAGAGTTGTTTCCAAATCAAAGTATTAAAATTCACATTCTTTTCCCATCAATGAAATGTTACTTTACAAAATAGGTGATTTAATTTCAAAATCTATGGGTACAAAATCCAATGTTGGCTCGGAAAATGAGTCCAAATTGGGTAAGGATACCAAAGTCAATAATGATTCGAAATTGAAGCTGAATCACAAAATTAAAATCGGGTTCACATTCATGTTCAAGTTCAATTTCATTGAAATGAATACTTGTCAATTTGTCAATGGACTGATATGGGTCAAGTTCAAGGTGGTGAGGTGAAATTGAACCTCGGTAAAAATCTTTATGACACTATGATTCTTGGTTATTATCAATATGGCTAGGGCAATCAGAATTGGTTAAATTTTGATAAGGAAGGGTTTCCTCTACCCAAATAAGCATCATTCAGTTGACTATTAGTGTTTCTAACCTATTGAAGGAATCATTTTGGGACTTATTCATGTTTTCTAAGTCAATAGATTCTTCTTGTTGTGGTGGGACTTTAAAAAAGGAGTACGGATCTTGAATTTAAAAATTTTGATGGGATTGAGAGTCCGTTATATTTTGAACTTATCGCTCTAACTCATACAAGAGTTCTAGAATCTAATCATTTTAAGACTTGATCAAGGCTTCCATCCTCTTTTCGGAATCCTATTTTTCCTCTATTGGTTGATCTTGAAAAGAAGTATGTTGGTAAGGTGGTTGATAGAATGACTCGAGGGGTGTTGTATTACCACTGACTCGGTGAAGAGTGGAGATGATGATTCTAGTCTTAATCATAACATTGGAACTGGGTTGATAGATGATGATTCTAGTCCTGGCCGAGAGCACAGCAAGGTTCCCCATTATTTTTTTGTTTTGCTATAAAAACAATTTTATAAAATATAATAAAAATCATTATAATTAGGATGTATATCTATGGTACCTCAAAATATTTTTATTAGAATTTTAAAACAAGTTTTTCATGGAGAAATTGTTGATTAAAGTAATGCTTGTTACATGTTCGACGAAATGCCAACAATAACTAAAATCGACGACAACGCAAAATAACTTACCCGGAACGCTTCTCTTCAGTCTGAAACTTCTTCCAGCACCTTAGAGTCTTGGGAGAGAAGGTTTCCATGCCCACGCAAGGTGTGTGCGCTGCCATGGGGTCATGTGCGGCCATCGACGGCGGATCTCGCGGACGACGAAGGAGGCTCGCAGGAGAGGATCGGCTGCTGTTGGAGATCACGAAGGCTGGAGAGAGGGGCTCCCGACTGTGCTGGATCATAGTGAGGGTGACGGCTGTTGCTGTAGCTAGGTGGCGCTGCCGCAGGTGGGGAGAGGGTGTGCGGGTTCTGGAGATCGACGGAACTTGACGAAGGGTGAGATCCTGCCAAGGGGCTGTTATCGCTGGAGTGGTGTGCCGCTGCTGCTGTAGGGGCGCAGGTGGAGTCGAGGCCATGCTCAGATGGAGAGGGAGTGAAATCGAGTATGGTTGTGAGGAAAAGTGAGAGAGTGAGATGTATTAATATAAGAGAGAGAGAGAGACGAAAGAGATAGAGGGAGAGAGGGAGAAGGTGAGTGAGAAAGTGGGCAGACGTGAGTGAGATGATAGGAGAGTAGGTGGAGACGTGGGGAAAAGAAATGGGGCGCAGGTGGAAAACGTGTGTTAGTGGGGAAGAAGGTGGAAGAGTGGGTAATGGTATAATAATAGATGAGTTCATTTACACCTACACGCCAAAGTGGCATGCTGGTCTGGGCGTTAGGATATGGGGCCTGAGGCCATGGTTCGAATCTGAGAATGACCAAACAATGAAGTTTGATTTTTGCGAATTCTGGAAGGAAAAACGGGTAAAGGAATGAAAAGATGTTAACTTACCCCTCCGCTACAAAACACAAGGTGGCATCGTGGTTGGTGCATTCCTTTCATTTCCAGGGTGGTCACGGGTTCGAACACAATGCAACGATTTTGTGTTCCAAATTCATTTTTATTTTTATTTAAATTTCATTCTTTTCTTTTTTGAATAATATTTTTAAATATTATTATATTAGATTAAACTCTATTAATTTAGAAAAATCATCAAAAATTCATAAAATAGAATATGTCATACTGAACATTGTTGTGAAGTCAAATTCATGAAATTCATTCCCTATTGTTAATTAAAAATCCCAGAGTCAGCCTTTGTCACCGATCGACCCCAAATTGAGATTCTCCTCCAATAATTCTCAAAAAAATTTCAAAATTTTAGAAAAATTATAAATAATGGAAAATATTATCTTGAGTTGAAATTGCCTCAATCCGGCTACCAGGATGATTAAATCATCACCAGATACCGGTAATGACATACGTATATCGGGACCCGAGGGTTACAGTAATTTTGTCATTCTAGTTCTAATGTTTAATGTTTAATTTTATTTCTGCTTCTAGATTTGTGAGAAGGGGAAGCCATTGTAATTCAAGGTGACAGATCAATACAAGTTGCTTTCATTTTTTTTCATATCACTTTTGTTATTTACTTTATTTTTTTTCTTGCTTTCTTTAGTTCTTGTTTTCTTTTACTTGCCATGTTTGCCATGATATTTAGGTAGATCTTTTCTCATAACTTGCTAAGATATCACCACCATCACATCTAATATCTTGTAGATAACCAGATTAGATCATATGCATGCCTACTCTAATATTTATTCTTGAAGACTCATTAGGATAAGCAACTAGGTTAAATACTTTTTAATTGTTCTTCTTAATCTATATTTGATAAAGATCTTGATATTTTAATGTTCAACTTAATAAGTGTTAGGGTTAAAGATTTGCTTGTATTTTCTAATGATCTTATTACTTTATACTTGATCGACAATATTGATATTGTAATATTACATCTTGGTTAGTGCTATTTCAACCCATACCCTAGTTTTTATCCTATGTATCTTACTTGATCTTGTAGTAAAATATCATGTTTAAAATTTAAAGTGAAGTAAATTCTTACATAAACATGTAAGTTAGTAATAGTAGATAATTAGTAGGTCATATTTCTTTAACTCTTTTCAAAAATCCTAGATTACTCTCCAAATTTCTTATTCTTCTTCATACTTCAACACTTAAAAATTAAATTCTTTTTCTTAGAAGAATACTTGACCATTTTAGTTTTAAAGATATACCGAAAAGCTTTTATCGCATTTCTCCTTGATTTGACCCACATAGCCCTTGCTGTTGCGAATAAATTGCGAAAGGCAGAGATTTAACAAACATTCAAATAACATCCATCTAACTCTTAATTTTATCTCTGTTTTTTCTGTAATCATTATACATGTACTCATGTACTCCTGAATTCTTGAACATGTCCTGCTCCTGCTATTCCCGTAAATTGATAATTACATAATAAATTATAATAAGATAACTTGCATTGGGTTTAGGGGGAACTGATGGGTCCTGAATAGTTTCATGTTTATGGTGGTCATATCGTGTCACGCGTGGCCACATACTTGAGGGATTACCGGGCGGCCACCAGGGATTCTATGGTGTGTACTTGTACCCCTACTCCTCCTGTTTATTCTTGCTGGGTATGCGCAAGCCCTAAGCCTATTTTTATGGGATCTAGATACCCTACTCCTGTTCGGGTGTACAATAAGTCCCAGTACCTAGCGGTACTCAATCGTTGTCTCGGGTATATACGAGACCCATTTTAAATATGGTTCGTCAAACTCCATCAGTTTTCGAATAACTGAATCTATAAGTTGTAAGTAAAAGTATGTGAAATGGGATACATACTAAAACCTACAACTTAGACGGCCCAAATTATAATAAGATGTTAATATACACTTTGTTGTGTTGTTTTGCAACTCGGGTTGTATGCGCTCGGATTACGGTGACATGTGATAAAGGTATATAGTTAAGGGTTTTCTTGTTTGGATTATTCCTTCAACGTATTAGTCTCATGGAGCCATGATCTAAGCTTGTACGATTGATTTTTTTTGTATTCGATTTTATTCAGTTTTATCAGTTTTATCGTTTTTATGTTAGTTTGAGAGATAGTTGATGTTGCCTTATCTATTGTACTTTCCTCCTCCTTACTTGATCCTGTATGTATGTGCTCACGACATAATTTTTAATACATACTTATAACTTGGATTTATTGATACACGTGTGCTTATCCCTGCACGCCACTTGGCATCAGCACATCACTCGTTGGGGAGTTTCTGATTCCCATAGATCCTTATGTCTAGATCCCTGAGCTTAGATTTTGTGGGTTCTCCCAGTTGCTGATCAGAGATGTACAATGGAAGTGTGGATCATCAGCCGACCATCTGGAGCACCATCCTTCTAGGCCCCTTACTCGGCTCTCGAGTTTTTTTCTTTGTGACTCTTGAGCGCCTTTTGTACAGTTTATTATTATATATCTTTTTGTATTCTCGCATTTACGCCATATTTATGACGTAATATTCTTGTACTATTGTGTCACATCCTATGATAACTTTATAATTGTACTCATATATTAGAATATATAATGCACCATGTGCTTCTGTACTCTGATTCTTACCTGTACTAATGCTTAGCTATATATGTGAGGGTATTTTTAACCTACATATATACGTTGCAGTAACGTCTCCATACCCGCGGGATCGGGGCGTTATAGGGTAGTATTAGAGCCTAGGCTCTCATATCCTCAGTATATCCAGATGGTAAATTAATGGTAAAGAAATTTGCAACTGGAATGCATGAGTCATGGTTATATAATCCAACTACAAGTACAGAGTTGTCTATTTCTTTTTTATCATCCCTTCCTTGATTCCTGAGTCCTTTCCATCTTTTCGTTTTCCCATTTTCGTCATCTTTATACCAACTTAAGATATGGATATACTGGAGATATAGCGACAGAGTTTTGAACGAAGCTATTATACGATCTCTTCAACTAGCTCTATGAAGCTCGGGTATTCTCAGAATTGATCTACAATCGGGTTATCTAGAAGTCAGTATTCGGGTTTCTCTAGGATATTCTATATTCTCGGGTATATCTTTCAGACTGATCGACGTCTAGTATTCGAAAATCTTAATTATCGGTCTTTTGTATTTATGCTCAAAATTATCAGGGTTTTTCTTTATCTTCGGCATTCTGGTCTATTCTTGGAGTAATATTAGGCATACAGCACTTCGGGATTCTATCACAAACTCTTCATCAAGTACAACTTCAAGCCTCTCAGATAAAGAAATAATATCTAGTCAGTATTATATGATATCGTTCGAAGTACGGTAGAAAGTGCAAGAGATGTCTATATTTTGATTATTGTTCAGTTGACTTGGGAGCATTATTCGTAGTTATTAATATCTTAATTGGAATAATCCCCGTCCCTATTCTTTCTGTGTTCATTTTCCTCTTATCGAAATTTCGAGGACGAAATTTTTGTAAGGTGGATGGAATGCAACACCCTGTTCCTGGACTACGTACTTAGATACGTATTCAGATTTTTTAGTCATATTTTTCAATTTGCATTCCATATTTGTTTTTGTTTTGTGATTATTTATGCGATTGTTTGGCATTGGATCCAGATTCGTGGACTCAGAGTCAGCCCTAGTCTGAACCGAGAACCCGATCCTAATGTACTGCTCGATTTGGTCTTTTTGGTAGTCAGATTTGACTGATTTTAGTTTCAAACATCGTTTTTCAATATTCTATTTTTTTATGATTTTCTGGAATTTTTCTGAATTAATTTATAAAATCTTCAAAATCGGTGTCGACCGTATCTCTGGTCGATTCCAGGTTAATAATTTACAATCAGAGTTGAAATTTTAGATTTTGCTTTCATATTATCTCTTAAAATTATATTTTCTATCTTATTGTATTTTTGGCGATTTTTTTTGAATTTATCAGAACTCGGCCGGGTTTGGTGTCGGCCAGTGTCGCTAGTAAATTTAAGATTTTTATTTTGAAAATGGTATTTTATTTCTGAAAACTGATTTCATAATAATTTTCAGGATGATGCTTTCTACCCTGGGTATTTTTGGAGATTTTTCATGAACAGTCGATATTTCCTGACATTATTAAAATATTATTATGTTTGAAATTTTTCATTCCTTTCTTTCTTTCATTCTTTCTTTCTTTTTCTTTTCCTTTCCCCCCTCCCTTCACCTGCCTCCCACTTCCCTTCATTAATTTCCCTTCCCATCTATAACTCCCTTTCAATCTCTCTTTCTTTTTCCTTTTCTTTCCTTCTTTTCTTTTCCTTGTTGATTAGTCGCTAATGTTGCATATTAAATATCATATTTCCATACTTATTTTAGAATAAAAGCCTGCATTGTCCTAATTAAATGCTAATTTTATTTGCAGGCCCATTCTTCAAGGAGATGAAGAGAAATGAGCCCAAAGCCCACCAAAATTCTGAATTAAATCAGAATTAATTCACACACACTGAATCAGGGCAAAATCAAGAGGTTGAAAACTGGTTGAGAAGAATCCTCTCAGAATCGATCGGTTAAAGCAAAGATCAAGCAAGTTTGATTCAGATTCTGACTGGATATATTTTAGTATTCGAATCATAACATTTGCTACAGAATCTCAATTCTCATGATTCAAGATGATCCAGAAAGCAGATTAACAGAGCTACAACTTTTATGTTGATCATTATTTTTAATTCTGTCATTTGATAAGTGATATTCAGCAATCAACAGGCCAACAAACTACAGATCAGAACTGAATATCCACCTCAAATCAAGCTTGAAGATAAGGGGAGTTCAAAAATTGCCAGATTTACTTATCTTCATACTCCTCTACCCTCTCCATTTTCTCCTATAAATACCTGCACTCAAAGGCAAAAGGGAGGACCATGCAGAGATTACGATTTAGCCTAGTTTTCATTTCTTAGTTTAGGTTTTTAGTCTTTCTTTTCATGTAATTTTAGTTTTCATTTATGTAATTCAGAGGAGATCGACTTTCATCGAAGAACAAGACTGAAGCTAGAGCTGGAGTGACACCGGTGTAAGACTTATTTCTTTTCTTTGATTGTAATGAAATCAAATCGATGTTCTTTTTGTGTATGTACTTCTTTTTAGTCTTCTTCTTCTTCTTTTCTATTTTACCTTTCTTTTTAGTACAACTGTCTTCCAAGTGAGTCTAAAAGCATCGAAAGAGCCTTGCCTTTGCGAGTGCCACCGATAGCTCATGACGATGGAATTGTGAGTCTCTCTGTATCATTTCATGCTTGCGTATCTTGATGATGTAATGTGGAAGAGACCAACATTCGACTCTTATGGGCTATGCGCTGCTTGCCTCCAATTCAAGGTAACATCGAAGCTAAAAACTCAAGATAAGCTTTTGGTGAAAAGAAGGTAAGTAACTCTTTTATTTCATTCTTTCATTTTTGTAAACTAAATCACCATCTCTTCAAAATCACTCTTTTTTTCTCCACTTCATTTGTACATATTCGCTTCGTTATGTTCTGATTTTTTCCACCTTCTTCATCTTTCACTTTCTCTCTAATTTTAACATAATTCTTTTTCCTTTTCTTAACTTAAAAACAAAGAAGAATCTTCGCTTTCTTCTTAACGATTTTAATAAAGAACTGTAACGCTTCCATCGCAAACCCTCCTTGTGGATCACGACCCGCATAGCCACTTGCTATAGCGGAAGAATTGAGCACTTGCACATTTTATTATAAGTTCTGAAATTTCGTATTTTTTGTGCAAGTAAGCATCAATCAAATTTTGACGCCGTTGCCGGGGAGGGTAACATGTTTTTTTTTATTGAAATCTGAATTTTTTTTGAAAATTTTTTAGAACTAAACGAAGTTTCTTCTCTGTTGCAGGTTACAGGGCAATAAAAGCAGGAAATTAATATTGCAGTGACATACAAGTGGCCTTGGGCCTCTGCTCTAGAAAGCAGAGACCAAGGCCCTCTGAATTGCCGCGTTTCCACGGCAAAAGTCGCGGATCCGCGGCAAGGAAGAGTTGACTACTAACAGCTTTTTGCAGGGCTGCTTAGTCTGCAAATTCTAGTTTTCTGCAATTCTTTATTTCCTATATGCCATCACATAAGCCTGCTAAATAATCAACAGTAAAACGTTTGTTGCAAAAGTTAAAAATTGAGTAGACGTTTGCATTTTAGGCACGCATTCTTTTCAATTCCTTTATCTTTACTGTTGAAGAGTGCTGGAGCAAGGTACGTTTGCATTGCATGTAGAATAGGAATCATCTCTTGCTTGATTTTCATGCTTTGAGTGAATCTTATTTACATACCCTGTACACTTGCACAAACTTATTTTAAGGGCACTAACCCAATAACAAGATAAGGTGGGGATTTAATCACCCTTCCTTAGCCTAAAATCAGAATCCAAGCACTCACTAACCCAAGCCTAACTTAAAATGAGTAGACGTTGGCCCTAGGGACATCTCGGACTCAATTAGGAGATTATCCTAAGGGGGAAAGGTGTTGGAACCTGACTCTTGCCAAATCAGTGTCTAGGAAAGGGATTAAAGGCCGAAAGCCCGAAGGTTGGTGGTTATTTAATTAAGGAACGTCTTTTGACGGAAAACCTCCCACCAACCTTGCCCTGACCTGGCTGATTAGCTTATGGTCAAGGTCTACATTCAACCTCCCGTGGACAGTCTAACCAGTTAGGAGTCATCTAGGTCTAGGTCTACCCTAACTTAGGTTAGAATTTTTTCTTTCTTGTTTGTTTATTTGTTTGTTTTTCTTTCTTTTTGTTTGTATTCCATTGTGTGATATGGCTTATAATAATATTTTTTCAACTATAATAATAATCCATATTACACATCAAACTCTTTTTCGGATATTACCAACCCGGCATATCATGACTTTAACCAACCTAGTGTGCCGGATTGGTCTTATCCGAATCAATATAACCCATACCCCCATCTAATAACTATAATTTCCATAATGATTTCAACTCTTCACCGAGTCAGTGGGGATTCACCTCCCCCGAGCATAATTATCAACCAACTTGTCCTCCTTCTCCACCTAGTCCACAATATTTTCAAGAGTCATACTCAGTTCCACCCGTCCAAAATAGGAGACCATCAATTTGGAAATGAGTATGCGTGAGTCCAAACACAAATCCCAAAATCTGATGGACTCATAATTTCACTACCACTTCCAAGACAACTCTTCATCTTTTCATCAAAACAATGAACCCATCAATTATGAAAAGATGCTTGAAGCCATGACTCATGCTCAAAATGCTAGAAATCGTGACATAGATATGATGGTCGAATCTCTACGTTCTCACCGTTTGACCAGTTCTGATGTCACTTACCATTCTGTTAGAGCCGATGAGTCATGTAGTTTTGGAAATCAAGATTCTATTTCAGAACAACCATTTGAACTTGCCCAAACTCCAAATTTTGAAAAAGATATTGATAGTTTAGCAAGTTATCCTTTTCCTGAAATAGAACTTGAATATGATCCTGAACCCCAACTTAGTGATTCAATTCTACTTCCTGATTCGATTATGACTCCGGTATCTTCACCTGATTTCGATCTTTTTCCGGAGTCAACATTGGATCCTGTACCAATTTATAATGAAATTGAATCACCCATCTTTGAGGATCATATTGAACTTGACCAATTATATACTTTTGAAGATCCTATTGACAAATTGGCAAGTTCTCAATTTTTTGATATTGAACTCAATGAGATATGTGACCTAGATTCTCAAATCTGTGATCCAGTTCAACTTTCTGAATCAATATTGACTCCTGTTGTGTTACCAAACTTGAGTAATATTTTAGAGTCAGTTTTGATTCCTCCACCTATCATTCCTGAACTGGAATCACCCACACTAAGTCACATTCCATTGTTAGAAAATACATGTGGACTTGAGTTTCAATTTCTTGACTTGGACCTGCTTCTTGAACCAATTTCGACTCCTGAACCTTTACTTGACTTAAGTCACTTCCTGAGTCGGTATTAGTTCCTGTCCTTTCTGAGTCCAAGTCAATCATTCTATCTTTTCACACTCCATTCTGGGACGAGGTGGTTGACAAATTTGACTCTTAAATCAATTATGGAATTTGGAAATTAGATGGGGTCAAATTTTTAATAAAAATTCTTCATGGATTTATCTTTTTAATGGGTTATATTAAAGATACTTCTGGTGGGTTCCTCCGAGACCCAAGAAAAGTTGATTGGGCCGCGTTTCGTGGACCAATCAGACCACCACCGGAACCACCACCTTAAGGTAAACACTTTCCTTCCCTGTCGTCTTTTTCATGCATCTATGCATTAATTCATACATTGAGGACAATGTATGAGATAGGTGTGGGGGAGGGTCTAACATAACTTTTCTTTTTGTTTAAAAAAAATAAAAAAAATTAACATTTTTCTTTACTTTTAAAAACTTTTAAAAAATAGAAACAATATTTTGACTTATTTTTGTAAGAAATTAAGTTAATTTTAAGGAATAGGAAAATCCAAATTAGGATTTCTTATACTTGGTCAAAATAAGATTATTTGTTTGATTTTTAGAGTTAGGAAGATAATTTGTCAAAGTAATTTGGTCTTGATCTTTATCTCGATGAAATATGCACACTTCATACACTTACACACTTAGGGTTCAAAAACAAAGATTCTTATGCCTTATTAAAAAAAAAAACAAGTCTAATTATTGATTAGCTAGGTGCTTTGGCCTAAGCAAGCCTTAGTATTTATGCGAAAGATGATTAGATAAGTTTGAAAAGAAAAATCCTCTGATTAAGCTGGGTATTTGTGCCTAATAAAGCATAAGTATTCACGTCTAAAAGAGGTTCATATAATAAAATCCTTAGTTTTGTGGTCTTGTTTGCTCGAGTCCTTAAGTCCTTGGGGGTGTTTTCTCACCTGGTGCTCTAAGACCGTTTGGTTTAGGAGTCATCGATTAGAGGCTCGTTACATGGGCAGATTAGAAAGCCTAATAGAACTAAGGAATAATACCACAAAAAAAAGTATATATAAATAAATAAGACATAAGAGTTAGAGTTAATGAACCCTTAGTCAAAATTTTCACATTCACAAGGTGCATATGACTTAGGGTAAAGTAATAGACTAGATGAGAAGTACAATTTGACTACTTACTTAAATTGATAACAAATTTTTGAATAGAGACTAAGTGTAGGAATGAAAAATTCAGTCTTCCTATAACTTATAGATTGCTTAGATCTTACAATTATATTTCAAATATTTTTCTCTTTCAAAATGCCTTTCGAAAATACTAACTCTTTATTTCTCTTTCTTTATGAATTTTGTGGGTGCAATCCGCTGAAAACCCTCACGAGACAAAACTCGTCCTCTAGGGGAAACCTAGAGGTTTAACCGCTTGTTGCACATGCTCAGTGCAATCGCGCGACCTGCGAAAGTGGTCTAATAATCCTTAGTATAGTTTAGTTGTTTTGCTCGAGGACGAGCAAAAGATAGGTATGGGGGTGTGATTAGTCGCTAATGTTGCATATTAAATATCATATTTTCATACTTATTTTAGAATAAAAGCCTGCATTGTCCTAATTAAATGCTAATTTTATTTGCAGGCCCATTCTTCAAGGAGATGAAGAGAAATGAGCCCAAAGCCCACCAAAATTCTGAATTAAATCAGAATTAATTCACACACACACTTAATCAGGGCAAAATCAAGAGGTTGAAAACTGGTTGAGAAGAATCCTCTCAGAATCGATCGGTTAAAGCAAAGATTAAGCAAGTTTGATTCAGATTCTGACTGGATACATTTTAGTATTCGAATCATAACATTTGCTACAGAATCTCAATTCTCATGATTCAAGATGATCCAGAAAGCAGATTAACAGAGCTACAACTTTTATGTTGATCATTATTTTTAATTCTGTCATTTGATAAGTGATATTCAGCAATCAACAGGCCAACAAACTACAGATCAGAACTGAATATCCACCTCAAATCAAGCTTGAAGATAAGGGGAGTTCAAAAATTGCCAGATTTACTTATCTTCATACTCCTCTACCCTCTCCATTTTCTCCTATAAATACCTGCACTCAAAGGCAAAAGGAGGACCATGCAGAGATTAGGATTTAGCCTAGTTTTCATTTCTTAGTTTAGGTTTTTAGTCTTTCTTTCATGTAATTTTAGTTTTCATTTATGTAATTCAGAGGAGATCGACTTTCATCGAAGAACAAGACTGAAGCTAGAGCTGGAGTGACACCGGTGTAAGACTTATTTCTTTTCTTTGATTGTAATGAAATCAAATCGATGTTCTTTTTGTGTATGTACTTCTTTTTAGTCTTCTTCTTCTTCTTTTCTATTTTACCTTTCTTTTTGGTACAACTGTCTTCCAAGTGAGTCTAAAAGCATCGAAAGAGCCTTGCCTTTGCGAGTGCCACCGATAGCTCATGACGATGGAATTGTGAGTCTCTCTGTATCATTTCATGCTTGCATATCTTGATGATGTAATGTGGAAGAGACCAACATTCGACTCTTATGGGCTATGCGCTGCTTGCCTCCAATTCAAGGTAACATCGAAGCTAAAAACTCAAGATAAGCTTTTGGTGAAAAGAAGGTAAGTAAATCTTTTATTTCTTTCTTTCATTTTTGTAAATTAAATCACCATCTCTTCAAAATCACTCTTTTTTTCTCCACTTCATTTGTACATATTCGCTTCATTATGTTCTGATTTTTTTCCACCTTCTTCATCTTTCACTTTCTCTCTAATTTTAACATAATTCTTTTTCCTTTTCTTAACTTAAAAACAGAGAAGAATCTTCGCTTTTCTTCTTAACGATTTTAATAAAGAACTATAACGCTTCCATCGCAAACCCTCCTTGTGGATCACGACCCGCATAGCCACTTGCTATAGCGGAAGAATTGAGCACTTGCACATTTTTATTATAAGTTCTGAAATTTCATATTTTTGTGCAGGTAAGCATCAATCACTTGTTCCTTCTCTTTCTCCTTCTTATCTTTCCCTTTTCTTTCTTTTTCTTTTCATTTTTCTTTCTTCTCCTTCCCCTGGCGCTAACGCAAAGCTTCTCTTCCTTCTTCTTTCTTATCCAAAATTCTCTCTCCCCCTAATCTCTCAATTTCTCTCTCAAATCCCACCCCATCTTTTCCTCTCTCTTCTCCACCCTCCAATTTCACCTCTCTCTATCTCTCTCATCTTTTCTATTAACCAAGGCCGAGCCATCTCCTCTGATGAGCCCCCAGGCTGGCAGTGAACCTCGTCGAGCTCCACCACCTTGGCCACCCAACTCCCTATCTCCTCTTCACCTCCAACACTAATACCATCACCTCCACCTCTGACAAAACCACCACCTCCACTCATCTCCACCACCATCATCACCTCTTTCACCTCCTCCCCTGCTCCTCCTTGGGATAGCCGTGTGCCACCCCCAATCTTCGGCGGCCAGCCGTGGCCGGCGTAGCTACCCGGGTGTCCCCTGGCCGCGCGGCTACGGCCAGGGTGCGACCAGGCCAGGGCTAAGCCCTCGCCTGCGTGGGCTGAGGGGGACAGTACCCCCCTCTCCTATCTTTCTACTATTCCTTTCTCTCTACTGTCTCTGTCTCCTCTCCTCTCCTCTCCTATCTCTCTTTACTATCTCTCTCCCTCTGTTTCTCTCTTCTATTCTCTCTCTAGCTCTCTCTTTCTCTCTCTAGATCATTCTCTCTAGGCCTCTTTCTCTCTAGCTCTCTCTTTCTCTCTATTTCTTTCTATTTCTTCTCTCTCATTCTCTTTCTCTCTCTAAAAATATTTATATATTTTAATATATATTGACAGCATGCTCATGTTTTGAGACTCCGGGACTTCGCAGATTTTTCAAAGATTTAGACGAGTGTCCTTACCTTATTTTGTCGCCTCATTTTGGGTTTTTCTGCTTCATCGGGCTGACTTGTATTTCGTTTTGTATTTGGATTGTATTTGTATTTTGCATTGGGCTGGGACCTTGTATTTGTATGTGGCCGAGTGCTTAGTATTGTATATGTATATGGCTGTAATGAGTACATGTACTAGGATAGTTAAATTCTTGTACATGTATCATACCTGCGATGTTGCTCACTACTGTCTTATTACGTATGTATGATTGACACTAACACTTATGCAGGTACTATACCCAGCCTCCGGGCTGTGTTTAGCTCCGGGCTTCCTATACCCAACCTTTGGGTTGTGTTTGGCCTCTGAGCTCTCTATACTCAGCCTCTGGGCTTCGCCACTCCACGGTAGCTAGATATTTTCACATTTATATGCATGCTTGTGTGGTACTAACATCTCGTGCAGAAACTCTTGTACCGACTCCGAGTTGCTACCTGCTACCGGGCTAGCTACCCAATTGGTTTTAGGCCTACACCCTTTTGGACTTCGTGGTAGCTACCGAGTGCGCCTAGATCTCGAGCGTACTCTAGTCGCCGGGCTCTCTCATCCACTTCCTTGAAAGAGGAGTACGCTCAGACCATCAAGGCTCTCATGCTCCATCTAGTAGGCATGCTTTGCACTCAGTACTTTATCACTAGATTCGTCTAGGCAGAACTCTGCTGGATTTAAGACTCGCCTTTTAAGCCAAGTCATTCCAGTAGCTCTGTCAAGCTCTATAGTGACTAAAAACTATTTGATGTCCACGCCTCCAGCACTGCTTAAGCTCCACTTGATTGTGCTTCCTGTTACGCTATCACTTGACATGTTATCTCTTAATGTGCCAACACTTGCCTTACTATTACCTGACATCTACTTGACACCTGCTAGTATTACTTGACATATGATGTGTTACCATGTAACACCTGACATGCCGCTACTTGACACCTGCTCCTGTTATTCATATCACTTATCACCTGCTACCTGTCATGTTAACACTTGACCTGTGATTATCACATTTACAGGAATCATGTACCTGTTATCCTGTATTATATACAATGACCTGTATTCTTGTTATAGATGTACTCATGTACTCCTAAATTCCTGAACTTGTCCTGCTCCTGCTATTCCCGTAAATTGAAAATTCCATAATAAATTATAATAAGACAACTTGAACTGGGTTTGGGGGAAACTGATGGGTCTCGAATAATTTCATATTATGGTGGTCATATCGTGTCATGCATGGCCACATACTTAAGGGATCACCTGGCGGCCACCAGAGATTCCGTAGGGTGTACTGGCACCCCTACTCCTCTTGTTTATTCCTACCGGGCATGCACAAGTCCTAGGTCTATTTATATGAGATCTGTGATATCCTACTCCTATTCGGGCGTACAATAAGTCCTGGTACCTAGTGATATATTCTAGCTCAGCATCGAATACTCCAGAACCGTTATTCCAGGCATGTACGGGACGCATTCTAAACATGGTTCATCGAACTCTATCAGTTTCTAAATAACTGGGTTTATAAGTTGTAAGTGAAAGTAAATGGAATGGGACACATACTAAAACCTACAACTTAGATGACCCTAATTATAATAAGATGTTAATATACAATTTATGTATTGTTTTGCAACTCGAGTTGTATGCGCTCAGATTACGGTGACATGCGATAAAGGTATATAGATGAGGGTTTTCTTGTTTGGATTATTCCTTTGCGTACTAGTCTCGTGGAGCTGTGACCTAAGCTTGTATGATTAGTTTTGCTCATATTCAGTTTTATTTAGTTTTATCAGTTTTATCGATTTTATGTCAGTTTAGGAGATAGTTGGTGTTGCCTTATCTACTATATTTTCCGCCTCCTTACCTACTCTTGTATGCATGTGCTTACAATATGATTTTCAATACATGCTTATGATTTGAATTTATCAATACATGTGTGCTTATCCCTGCACGTCACTTGGCATTCGCCACACCACTCATTGGGGAGTTCTGACTCCCCTGGATACTCAAGTCCAGATCCCAGAGTATGGATCTTGTAGATTCTCCCGGTTGCTAATCAGAGATGCACAGCGGAAGAGTGGATCATCGGCCGACCGTCTGGGGCCCCATCCTTCCTGGTCCCCTGCTCTGCTCTCGAGTTTTCCCTTTGTGACTCTGGGCGCCTTTTGTACAATTTACTACTGTATATCTCTTTGTATTCTCGCATTTGCGCCATATCGGTGATGTAATATTCTTATAATATTGTGTCACATTCAGTGATAACTTTGTAATTGTACTATATGTTAGAATGTATAATGCATCACGTGCTTTCGTACTCTAATTCTTGCCTGTACTGATGCTTATCGTATATATGTGAGGGTATTTTCGATCTACGTATATACGTCGCAGTAACATCTCCGTACCCGCGGGATGGGGCTTTACAAAAATGAAGAACACAAATGTAACTTTAGATTAAATAAAGTAACGATGAAAGAAAAGAAATAACACTTACACCTGTGTCACTCTCATTCTCTCATGAAACTCTTCTCTCCTCTAAGTTACATAAATGAAAACAAAAATTATATGACAAGAAAAATAAAAACCTACATTAAACTAGAACAAAAACCTATCCTAGAATCTATCTCTGCTCCATCATCTCCGTTTGCTTTCAAAAATTGTACTATTTATAGGATAAAATGAGTGCCAAAAGGTGGTGAAGAGATGAGCTCAAATCGTTGGCCCAACAGCCAACATCCTTATCCTTATTATCCCTTTGTATAATAATAAATTCATCTCTTGAGTTCTGGATTTAGGATTATCTTCATTAGTTTCTCAAGCCAGGATAATAAATCCAATAAATCTAATTTAATAGGAATAGATTTGATAATATCCTTTATGTATTATCTCATATTTTCCGATAAGATTTGCTTCTGAACTTCTGGATTTGAGATTATCTTTGTTGATCTTTAAGTTAACCAAATGGATCTTCAAAATCTGATTTAACTGATTTTATTGGTGTTATATTCTTTGATTTGCTCTAGTCTTTGGATAGAAGTGCTTTTAAACCACTAGATTTGAGTAGATCTTCATTGATTTGCTTGAGATTTTAAAACTCCAAATTTAATTCGATAAACTTGTCCGTTTCTCCTCTTTCTCCATTAATTATCCTGTATATCATTAGACATTAAAATGAATTAAACATCAGAGTTTTATTATAAAATAAATGTGACACATGTGACACTAAATATGCAATTCACGTGTACAATCAGCTACTTAGTCCTAGGAGTTATTTTTGGGGCGGACTGTTATAGGTCCTGAATTTGGATTATTTCTCCAGAGGGGACATGTAGAGGTGGCTCTCGGGTATGACGACATCCTCAGAGAGCTTCCCTGCCATTGAAGGAACAGAGGCGACATCTTAAGAATGAAGTCTTCAGAGTAAGTATTACGAAGACTCTTCCTCAAGTTAGTTGTTTATGTGTTGCCTAACTTTTAGGTTCCATTTTAGAATGCAGCACTCATCTCCGAGCTACTTGATGACCACAGAGAAACCCTGAAGGAGAAGGATGGCGAAGTTGCTGACTTGCATCAGGGGATGAAGGAGCTCAACGCTGCGTGGAAGGCGGCGACTGCGGAGATCAATCAGCTATGAGCAGATTTTGACCACGAAGAGGTGGTTCGAGCCACCAGGGAAGGGGGGACAGGGGGATAACCTCTGGCCCAAAATGCGGCCGCGGCTAGGGCCGTGTTTCCGCGGCCATGTGATGGCCGCGTGCGGGTGCTTCGAGCTGCGCGTTGTCCCGTCTGTCCCCTGTCAGTTTTTGGTCCTGGTTTCTAGTTTGCAGCCCCTTGTTTTGACAGAATCAGCCTCCTAGGTCAATGGCTATCTTAATAGGCTTTTAATCACCAATTAAATGGTAATTTAGGGTCTTCTTCTTCATTGCACACCATGGACCTAGAATCAAGCAAGCAAAACTTTATTAGCAGAATTTTATACCAAATAAATATGCGGATGTGATAAAAATGATACAAAATTAGAGACTAATCACACCCCCACACTTATCTTTTTGCTTGTCCCGAGCAAAACAAAAATAAGAAATTTATTACACCACATTCGCAGGTGACGCGATTGCACTGAGCATGTACAACGAGTCGTTAAACCTCTAAGTTTCCCCTAGAGGAGGAGTTTTGTCTTCTGAGGGTTTCAGCGGATTACACCCACAAAATCCATAAAGAAAAAATCAAATATTAGTATTTTTGAAAACACCATTTTGAAATAGAGAAAAGTGTTGAAGTATTTTTTTAAAAATATAAGTGATCTAAGGTCAGAGGTTAACCAAAAATTATTCTTTCTTAAACTAAGTCAAAATGCAAAAAATCTTGTTATAATTAAATGTAAGAATTTAAAATTGAATTGATTCTTTGACCTTTCATAAAACTCTTAGAAAAATATGCACTTTGTGGACTGTGAAGATTTTTGGGATATTGACTCAAACTTTCATGCCATTTATTTATATTATTATATATATTATATTTTTTTTCTTCCCTTAGTTTTCTTAGGCTTTCTTATTTACCCGGGTAGTGAGCCTTTAGCTGGTGACTCCCAACCAGATGGTCTTAGGGCATCAGATGAGAAAACATCCCCGGACTTAAGGACTCAAGTAAATAAGGCCACAAAACTAAAGGGAATTATTTTATTTTTGTCCACCGTTTTAGGTGT
Source organism: Agave tequilana (assembly GCA_038442645.1). Classification (NCBI taxonomy): domain Eukaryota; kingdom Viridiplantae; phylum Streptophyta; class Magnoliopsida; order Asparagales; family Asparagaceae; genus Agave; species Agave tequilana. The sequence goes on along the minus strand of JAVJIF010010888.1, from coordinate 79,883 downwards.
GAATAATCATGCTTCCTGAGGCATAAATACCCAACTTCAATAAGTGATTTTATCACCATTTTAAAAAAAAAATTATTTTTATGGCATTTTCAGTCTTTGTTTCAATCCTAAAAATTGTGTAAGTGTGGAGTACAAAAATCTAAGGTAAAAAATTCAAGATCAAATTATCTTTTCAATCTTACTTTCTTATCCTAAAATTTAAACAAGATCTATTATTTTGGCTCGATTTAAAATTCATAATTTTAGATCTTCCTAATTCCTAAGATAATCTTAATTTTCTTAAAAATGGATCAAAACTATTTCTCTTCCTTCAAAAAGTTTTGTAAAAAAGAATTTTTTAATTTAAAAAAAGAAGTGTAAAAGAAAGAAAATTTTAAAACTACCTATGTTAGTAAACCCTCCCTCACACTTATCTCATGCATTGTCCTCAATGCATCGTGAATGGTATATACATGCAATAAATGGGAAGAGAAGAAAAATTACCTCATGATGGTGGCTCCGGTGGTGGTCTGATTGGGCCAGGCATTGCTACCCAATCAAAATAGCATGGATCGTGCAGGAACCCACCAGTGACCTCTCTAATATGACCTAATAAAAGAATGATTGATTGAATGGTCTTATTTAGAAATTTATCCTCATCTAATTTCTAATTTCAAAAATAATTACTGAGTCATTTTCTTCAACATTCTTATCCAATAATGAAGTGTGGTTTTGAGAGATAATTGATTTGGACTCAAATGGAATAAAAACGAAAATCGACACTGACTCGGGAAATTGACTCAGATGAAGTCGAGATTCAACAATGAGAGTCGAAAGTGGTTCAAAAATAGGGTCCAAACCAAAGAATTGATGTTCACATACTTCCCCATCAATGAAGTGTGATCATAAAAGATTGGTGATTATTCCATTTCACGGTGTACTGGTACAGGATTCAATGTTGACTCAGAATAGAGAAAAAAATCTGATAAAGATACCGGAGTCATTATTGAATCAAAAAGTGAAAAGGAATCACCAATTTGAGGTTCAGGATCACTTTCAAGTTCAATTTCAATTTCGGAAAAAGGATTACTTGCCAAAATGTCAAGGATGTGATGTTGGTCAAGTGCAGGTTGGTATGATGAAATTGAAGCTGGATTTCAAAAATGACATGATTCTTGGGTCCAATCAGCAGAGTTAGGGATATAAGGATCGGTCAAAGATTGACAAGAAAGACTTTCTTTGCTCTCATTGATCAATTCGCTCATAAGTGAATCTAACCTACTGACAGGCCGGTTAACAGAATTTGGAGTCAGAATCGTGTCTTCCATACTTGTTGTAATTGGTTCTTCTTAAAAAGGTGAGTATGAAATTTGATTTTGAAAATTATAGTGAAATTGTGAGTCCATTAGATTTTGTGATTGTTACTCGGACTCATGCAATGGTTCCATACTCAAGTCCAGTATTGAAGTTTGTTCATTTTGAATAGGTGAGACTGGAAAAGATGAGTAGGACTCTTAAAGTTTTGGTTGAGATAAGGAGTCCAACATGTTTTGCATTCTATCACAAAAGGCTTCCAAATGCTTTTCTAGCTCAGATTCTTCTTTAATTGGATGCTCTAGAAAAGGAATATGTGGAGTTCGATGTGGGAAGGATTGTGAATTGAGCAAATTTTGCATTTGTTGTAGGGACTCTTCCATACTCCTTTCCAAATCAGATTTTTCTTCGATTGGTGAAACAGGAAAAGGAGTATATGAACTAAAATTGGGGAATAAACTTTATGGAAATTGTGGACAAGATGGTTGAAAATTTGACTCGGGGGAGGTGAATCCCTATTGACTCATTGAAGAGTTGAAATTATTTTGAAAATTATGGTTATATGGTTAGGGATATGGGTCATATTGATTCGGATAATCCCAACACGGCATAAATAGTTGGTTCATGTTGTATATAGCCGGGTAAGAGTTATCTGAGTCAAATGAGGTCTGGGTGAAATATGAATTCATATTATAATGGAAAGAATTGTTGTTATTAAAATCCATATCACAATTAACAAAAAAGAAAAACAAACAAACAAACAAACAAAGAAAAAGAAAAATAAAAATAAAACAAACCTATGCTAGGGTTGACTTAGACCTAGACGACTCATAACTGGTTAGACTGTCCACAGGGGGTTCATTGTCGAAAGCTGACCACAAGTTAATCGGCCAGGTAGGGGTAAGATCAGTGGGAGGTATCCGTGCCAGAGCAACGAGCCTAATTATGCCAAACCACTGTTCTTCGAGATTTCGCCTCTCAATCTTCAACCTTAGACACCGATTTGACAAGAGTCAACTTCTAACAACTTTCCCCTTGGGTCAATCTCATAATTGAGTCCGAGATGTCCCTAGGGGCCAATGTCTAGCAATTTCTATTGAGGCTTGGGTTGTGTGAGTGGGGAGGTGATTTTTAGGTAAAGGGAGGGTAATGACTTCCCCACCTTATGTTGTAATGGGTGTTGCCCTTAAGTTCAATTCGTGCAAACATGAAATATAGATAAGAATGAACACAAAAAAGCGAGTAAATCACTGAAGTGTTTATCCTATACTATATGCAATGCCATATGTACACCTCCTATCAATATCACAACAACACAAGAATAAAATACAGTATATTGAAATGAAAATTGACACGTGCCTAGATGTAAACGTCTAAACCATTTTAAACATCCAATTTCTGTATTTTAATTCTTACAATTATTTACAGTGTACAGGTAATGTAAATAAAATTAGCAGCAGAGTGTATGAATGTACAAGAAATTATCCAACCACACAAGAGCAAGTGTGGACTTCTACAATGCTAAAAAATTTGACCTGCACACCAAAAACAAAGAAGAAAAGTTAACAAAAACGTTAAATCAAACCGTTCCCATCCCCGGCAACGGTGACAAAATTTGATCAGGGGAAAACCGCACACAAAAAGTGTATGTTTTGAAATTGGTATTTAAAGAGTGTGCTTTGGCTTCCTCGATACTTCTGTTATAGCATAGAGGTTAAAACGAGTTGAATCCACAAGGATGGGAGGCGATAGAAGCTTACACGGTATGTTCACGTGTATGTTAACGGTTCTTCAAAGTTTTAAAGAATGAAAGGAAAGAAAATAAAGAATAAAAAGAGAGGTACGGTGAAACATGAAGAAATGGGAAACAAAGAAAAATGGCATTTGTGATTTTGTTTTTATGTCTATAATAAGTAAAAAAGAAAGAAAACTCACGGCTACTAACTAGTAATGACTCCACCAATATGCTAACCTCTTAGTGATAGTTGTCTCACATGTATCATTGGCCATCAATAGTCCTTGGTTCAAGAGCGATTTAAAGCATGACCCATATGTAACTCATCACAATCCAACTCAACAAGCAAGTATAAGCTGCACTTAAACCATTAAAACTAAAAGTAAGCATGGAGTAAAGTAATGTTATCTTGTTAGTGGTTAGGAAGTTAGAGTGTTAGATCCATCATCATGAGTCATCAATGGCTCTTGTAAGAGCAAGGCCAAGTAGAAGCTATTAGATTCATGTGGATTATCATAAAAGAAGTTAGATTAGTTGGTGGTTAGTAGTTAGTTGCCATGAGAGAAAAGTTAGCTACACATATAAAAGAGATTAGAGAGAAGAAAATAAAGATAAGGTAAGAGAGCACCTTTCATAAATTGTCACCTTTTATTACAAGCACTCTTGCTTCCCAACATGTACCACTCTCTCTCCCTAATACAAGATCTACAAGAAATGGAAAATATAAGGGAGGAAGAAGAAGAAACTACACTACACTACCCTAAACTACAAAATGGAAATGAGAACTACCTTAAACCTTGCATATCCTTAACTCTAGAACCCAGGGGGGTATTTATAGCCACCAGGGAAGGGGGACCAGGGGGATAACCTCTGGCCCAAAACGCGGCCGCGGCTGTACGGTCGTGAAAACGCGGCTAGGGCCGTGTTTTCGTAGCCATGTGATGGCCGCGTGCGGGTGCTTCGAGCCGTGCACTGTCCCGTCTGTCCTCTATCAGTTTCTGGTCCTAGTTTCTGGTTTGCAGCCCCTTATTTTGATAGAATCAGCCTCCTAGGTTAATGGCTATCTTAATAGGCCTTTAATCACCAATTAAATGGTGATTTAGGGTCTTCTTCTTCATTACACACCATGGACCTAGAATCAAGCAAACAAAGTTTTATTAACAGAATTTTATACCAAATAAATATGCGGATGTGATAAAAATTATGGAAAATTAGAGACTAATTAGGAGGCTTCTCGAGGGATAGCTGAGTGGGCTGTTTTTCCCTTGTAGCCATCAGGATAGGACCCGTATAGGCTGTTGACTCACTGAGTGTTAGTCAAGGTGAAAACTTGTCTAAGCTGACTCCGAGCTGTCATTGTAGGTGAATCCCCATCTTTCAGGGGGTTCCCGGAAGGATAGCCACACGGGCTATTTTTTCTTGTAGCCATTAGGGCAGGACCCGTATAGGTTGTTAACTCACTCAAGTGGCTATCAAGATGAAAACCTGTTTAGGCTGACTCCGAGCAGTCATAGTAGGCGAGTCTCCATCTTTCAAGGGGCTCCCCGAGGGATAGCCCTGTAGGCTAATTTTCCCTTGTCCCCATCAGAATAGGACCCGTATAGGCCGTTGACTCACTCAAATGGCCGTCAAGTTGAAAACTGACTCTGAGCAATCATAGTGCACGAGTTTTTGTCTTGAGTGGCCATCCAGGTGAAAACCTATCAAGGCTTACTTTGAGCAGTCATAGTGGGCAAGTCTCCGTCTTTCAGGGGCTCCCCAAGGGATAGCCGTGTGGGATTTTTTTTTATAGCCATCAGGGTAGGACTCATGTAGACAGTTGATCGAGAGAAAACCGTGCACAAAAAATATCATTTTGAAATTAGAAATTAAAGTGTGTGCTTTGGCTTCCTCGATACTTCCGTTATAGCATAGAGGCTAAATGGTTTAATCTATAAAGACGGGAGGTGATAGAAGCTCTCACAGTATGTTCACATGTGTGTTAAAATTTCTTCAACATTTTAAAGAATCAGATGAAAAGAAAAAAAAAGAATGAGAAGAATATGGTGAAAACAAAGAAATGGGAAACATAGAAGAGTTGTTATGAATTTGAGTTTTTGAAACAAGGTAAAAAGAAAAGATAAAAAGAGATACTAGAAAACTAATGGCTACTAACTTCTAATGGCTCCACTAACATGCTAACTTCTTAATGATAATTGTCTCATATGTATCATTGGTCATCACTAGTTCTTGGTTCAAGAGCTTTATAAAGCATGGTTCATAAGATCACTTTTATATCCAAACTCAACAAACAAATGCAAGCTACACTTAAACCATTAAAACTATCTAGAGTAAGCATAGAATAAAGTAATGGTAACTTGTTAGAGACTTAGATGTTAGAGTGTTAGAATCCATCATCATGAGCCATCAATGGCTCTTGCAAGAGCAAGGTCAAGTAGAGGCTATTAGATTCATGTGGATTATCAAGTAAGGAGTTAGCATAGTTAGTGGTTAGTAGTTAGTTGCCATGAGACAAAAATTAGCTAAGCATGTAAAGAGTTAGAAAGATAAAAACAAGTAGAGATAAAGAGAGAACATTTCATAAAGTGTCACCCTCCATTACAAGCACTCTAACTTTCATCCTATGTACCACTCTCTTCCCTATTATAAGATCTACAAGAAATGAAAATACAAAAGAGGAAGAAGAAGAACAACTAACCTAAACTAAAAAGAGAAAACTATCCTAAAGAGAAGAAAACCACACCAAAAACTCTCCTCAAAACTCCTCTCCTGAGCTCTAGAAATCCCAGGGTATTTATAGGCAAAAGGGGGCACTAGGGAGAGTGTACGGAGCCGCACATCATCGATGGTACGGCCACGAAAATGCGACTAGGGCCGCGTTTCCCTAGCCATATTGGCGCCGCGCGCCCGGTGCCATCTGGCACACGCTGTCAGTTTGTCCCCCTGTCGATTGTAACCCCTGGTTTCTGGATATGGGCACCTGGTTTTGACATAACCACCTTTCAAAGTCAATGGCTATATGTGTAGGCTTTAAATCACCAAATAAATAGAATTTTTGGGCTTCTTCATTATTTCATGTCATGGACCTAGAAACATACAAGAGAGGTTTTATTAACAAAATTTAATATTGATAAATGTAAAGATGTGGTATGAAATATGTATATTTAGAGACTAATTAGATATTGATTGAGCTTGTCATACTTGGAGAAAATAATGAACATCAAAGTAAAAGGTTTGCATAATTTTATTAGATATTACTTGGTTTTAACACGTAGTATCATTCACGTCAAAAGAGCTCCATTGCCAGATGGGGGTCTTCATATTCTGAATCGTGTCGAGGTGCGATCACTTTAGTCGACGGTCTCGGTCAGGGCCTCTTCGACCTCAGGATCTTCCTCCGAGTCGAGGATAAACTCGTCAAGATATCCATGCTGAACTAGATCCTTAAGGTGTCTTTTGAGGGCTTAACAATGCAGGGTGGCTTGTCCCGAATTGCCATGAAAAGAATATTTCCCTGCTTATAGGAAATATTATCGTGCTTGGCAGTCTTAGGGAGATCCACCCATGGCTGATGCTTGATGATGTGAAGGATTTGTTCAATCGACAGCCTCAGGCGGGTGAAGACTTAAGCATCCTCAGTTTTCTCCATTGTCGGAGAAGCATTTTCCATATAAGTTGGGATATAACGTTCCCTTGAATGTTTTCGCAAGCTTTCTGCTTGAAGCCTCTCGAAGTCCCCATGCAGAGAGCTTACTTTGGAGCGCATTTTGTTTAGCTTGAAATGTAGGTCGGTCGAAGCCGCTGTTTATTGGTTAACCTTGGGGGAAGAGTCCACTTGAGTCTCCCTGGCACCCAACTCGATGGTTTGCTATTGCACCTCTCGAAGAACCTTTATCTGTTTGAGCAATTGATGATTGACCCGCGTTAACGCCTCTAGCTCGCATTCTATGATATCGCAATGGATGATGACTAGTTCTCGCTCGTGATCAGCCTTTACCCGGTGTTCACACAACCATTGTCGCATGTCGATCACCATCTGGATAAGTTGCCCACAGAAGAGAACCGATGGATTGAATTTATCAGAAGTGTTGACATCCTATTAGGTGGTATTCTTGTGTGCCATGATTGTTTTGGGGAAGGATATTGGATGTGAAGAGATCCTGAGTATGGATTTAGAAGCTCTCAATGAAAGCACCAAATGTTGTGAGTAATTTCTTAAGGAATTAATCCACACACCAAATAATAGAGTGGGCATAATCAAATCACAGAAAAGACAACGCAAATACAGAAAGTTACGTGGAAAATCAAATAAGAGAAAACCACGAAAAATAGAAATTTCAATATAATAATACCGAATACAATGGTCTTCTCTGGTGTGCTTGGGTTTCTGGTCCTAGTTGATCGTCCCCCTCCGCATTGGAAGGAATCTATTATTTATACAAGTTGTATCTATTGGATAAGCTGTAGAGTCCAGCTTTATTTAAACACCTAATCGCTTATCACTGAGGAGGTTAGAGCTAAATGATTAGTCTCTAAAATTACATATTTCATACCACATCTTCACATTTATTTAATATTAAATTTTACTAATAATACCTCTCTTGTATGTTTCGAAGTCCATGGCATGAAATAAAGAAGAAGACCCAAATCACCATTTAATTGGTGATTAAAAGCCTACAAATATAGCCATTGAATTTGGAGGGTTGTTTCATCAAAACTAGGGCTCAAAACTAGAAACCGGGATATACAGCCGACAGGGGGACAAGCGGGCAGCGCGTAGCAGGCGGCGCTACGCGCACCGCCTCGGTACAGTCGCGAAAACATAGTTTAGGATACCGCGGCTCTGGTGTGGAGCAGCGCACCAGGATTTGACGCACGGCTTCCTACCTATACCTTGGTGCCTAGTTTTGCCTATTAAGTACCTGGGCTTTCCAGAGCTCAAGGGAGGAGTTTTGAAGTGTTTTTAAGTTAGTTTTTAGGATTTTTCCCTTGTTGTAGTTTAGAGTAGTTTAGTTTAATTCTTCTTCTTCTTCCTCCTTTATATTTTCATTTCATATAGTTCTTGTAATAGGAGAGAGAGTGGTACATGGTTGGAAAGAAAGAGTACTTGTAATAGAAGGTGACAAGCTATGAAAGGTTCTCTCTTTACCTCTCTTTATTTTCTTCTCTAACTCATTTTACATTTTTAACAAATTTTCTCTCATGACAACTAACTACTAACCACTAACTTGCTAATTTCTTACTTTATAATCCACATGAATCTAATAGCCTCTACTTGGCATTGCTCTTGCAAGAGCCATTGATGGCTCATGATGATAGATTCTAACACTCTAACATCCTAACTCCCTAACAAGCTAACATTACTTTACTCCATGCTTACTCTTATTTAGTTTTAATGGTTTAAGTGTAACTTGCACTTGTTTTGTTGAGTTTGGATGTGAAAGTTATCATATAGGTTATGCTTTGAAACGCTCTTGAACCAAGGACTAGTGATGATCAAGGATACATGTAAGACAATAATCACTAAGAGGTTAGCATATTAGTGGAGCCATTAGTAGTTAGTAGCTATGAGTTATTTATCTTTTTACTTTATTTTAGAAATATATCAAAAACCACAAATACCATCTTTTCTATGTTTCCCACTTCTTTGTTTTTACCGTACTTCTCTTTTCATTCTTTGTTTTCTTTTGTTTTGATTCTTTAAATATTAAAGAACCATTAATACGCACGTGAATCAACCAGTAAAGCTTCTATCACATTCCATCCCTGTGGATTCGACCCATTTATCCTCTATGCTATAATGAAAGTATCGAGGAAGCCAAAGCACACACAATTTAAATATTGATTTCAAAATATACACTTTTGTGCACAGTTTTCTCCCGATCAAATCTTGGCGCCGTTGTCGGGGATGGGAACGGTTTGATTTTACATTTTTGTTAACTTTTCTTTTTATTTTTTGTCTGCAGGTCAATTTTTAGCATTGTAGAATTCCACACTTTCTTTTGTGTGGTTGGGTAAATTCTTGTATTTCGTTATATTCTGCTGCTACTTATTGTTTATATTATATGTGCACTGTAATAATTTTAAAAACTAAAATACGGTAATTGGATGCTTTAAAACTATTTAGACATTTGCACCTAGGCATGTGTTAATTTCAATTCTAATATACTGTATTTTATTCTTGTATTGTTGTGATCTTGACGGAGGTGTACATATTGCATAGCATATAGTTAGGACAAACACGTGGGTGATTTATTCTCTTTGTGTGTTCATTCTTATCTATATTGCACACTTACACGAATTGAACTTAAGGGAAAAACCCAATACAACATAAGGTGGGGAAGTCATTACCCTTCCTTAGCCCAAAAATCACCTCCCCACTTACACAATCCAAGCTTAAATAAAATTTACTAGACATTGGCCCCTAGGGACATCTTGGACTCATTTAAGAGATTGTTCTAAGGAGAAAGTTGTTAGAAGTTGACTCTTATCAAATGGTGTCTAAGGTTGGGGATTGAGAGGCGAAACCTCAAAGAATAGTGGCCTGGCATAATTAGGCCCGTTGCTCCGGTACGGATACCTCTCACTGATCTTGCCCTACCTGACCGATTAACTCGTGGTCAGATTCTGACAATATAACCCCCCGTGAACAGTCTAACTAGTTAGGAGTCGTCTAGGTCTAAGTCAACCCTAGCATAGGCTTATTTTCTTTTTCTTTTTCTTTATTTGTTAGTTAGTTTGTTTGTTTTTCATTCTTGTAAATTGTGATATGGATTTCAACAACAACAATTTTTTCACTCTAATATGAATCCATATTTCACCCCGGCCTCATTTGACTCGGATAACTTCAACCCGGATATGTACAACATGAACTAATCGTATAGGCCAGATTGGGATTATTCGATTCAGTATGACCCATACCTCCAATCTTATGACCATAATTTTTAAAATAATTTCAACTCTTCATAGAGTCAATGGGGATTCACCTCCCCCGAGTCAAATTTTCAAAACCATTGTCCACAATTTTCACAATAATCATTCCCCAATTTTGATGCAAATACTCCTTTTCTTGAACCACCAATTGAAGAAAAATCATCATTGGACAAGCACCATTGGACAAGCACCACTTTTTAACGCAGATACGGTTCTTCTTTTGGGATGAACCATATCTATTTAAATATTGCCCTAACCAGATCATTAGAAGGCGTCTTCCTGCGGATGAACATTACAGCGTATTAACATTTCGTCATGAGTTTGCATGCGGTGGACACTTTGGTCCACGAAAGACGGTCGAGAAAGTTCTTCAGAGTGGTTTCTACTAGCCCACTCTCTTCAAGGACTCTTACAATTTTTGCAAACTCTATGCAAAATGTCAAATGATGGGTCGAGTCACACGCAAGGACATGATGCCCCTTACACCAATCTTGGAAGTAGAAATTTTCGACTTGTGGGGCATTGATTTCATGGGACCCTTTCCAATGTCCTACTACAACCAATTCATTTTGGTAGTCATAGATTATGTTTCTAAGTGGGCTAAAGCAGTGACAACCAAGTTGTTATCAAGTTTTTAAGAGAAAATATCATTTCACGCTTCAGAGCCCCGTGCGATAATAAGCGATAACGGGAGTCATTTATGCAATCGGGCTTTTGAGGCACTAATGCGAAAACTCTATTTCTCACAAATTATCCACAGCCTACCATCTTCAGATGAATGGACAAGTGGAGGTAACAAATAGATAAATTAAACTCACCTTGGAGAAGACCGTAGGACAGAATCATAAGGACTAGTCCATCAAACTTGTTGATGCTCTTTGGGCTTATCGGACCGCCTACAAAACTATCCTAGGAATGCCTCCATATTGAGTGATATTTGGAAAACCATGACATTTACCCATGGAGCTTGAGCACCGTGCTTTGTGGGCTATTAAACGACTGGATTTCTACTTGAAGAAAGCCGATAACTTAAGAAAATTGCAGATTTTTGATCTTGAAGAAATACAAAATGAAGCTTATGATAATGCTCGGATTTTTAAATACAGAACCAAAATCTTCTATGACCGATCCATAAATCAGAAGAATTTTGTCCTCGGACAAAAGGTTCTGTTATACAATTTCAGGCTCCACCTTTTTTCTGGTAAACTGAATACCAGATGGTCAGGACCCTATCTTGTGCATATAGTTTTTCCTCATGGTGATATTGAAATCTCTGATCCCAAGAATGCTAGCACTTTTAAAGTCAATGTTCAAAGATTGAAACCATTTTACACCACTGAGCCGGAGTCACACGAGACTTTTGAACTGGGTCTTTGCGACCCAGTCTACACGTGACCAGACCCTCCTTCAAATTTCCCTGTCATTCATTGTAAATCTTTTGGCACCCTTCTTGTAAATACCGCCAAGTTTTTCTTTCTTTTACCTTAATATATAAATAAAATAATATAGCGTGATAAATAAATTAAATAAAAAAAAGAAAAAGCAAGAAAACATAAAACAATAAAAAATATAGGACTTAATTGATAAATAACACCTAGGTTATCTCTCTTATAAATATACCCATTACTAACTAATAAAATTTAGAAATAAACCCTACGTAAATAATTTATGTTTTTACCTAGGGTCAAAAAAAAGAAAACACCCTTCTCAGGCCTCTATAAAACATTTTCAACCCCATTCACGTGCCTCTACCCTAATTTTAAGATCAGATCTGGAGAGGATAGACGAGCGCGCTGCCACCAAAAAATCCCCTGCCTCTGCCTCCCAAATTCTACCCCGTTTTCTCTGCTGAAGCTGCGGATCTGTGGCAATCTTGGGGTTTCCTGCACACCGTGAAATTTCTGCGAGGTCGTCTTCCTTTGTAGATCCCAGATCTACAACAACCTCTGCTCCTTCCTATATGGATTGCTCTGTGCAATTCAGTTTTTTTTCCTCCACGAATTCCAGGGGAGGTTTGCAAATTCCTATCTTCTTCTCCGAATTTCAATTCATGCACCTACTACATTTGCAGAAAAGGATTTATCTAGGATCCTTAGTGATGCCAATGGTTATGGCTATGTGTTTCTTGATAGGATTAGGGAGTGAAATTGGTTCACATTGGTTTATGATAATTCAGAGTATAAAGCTTACTATTGTCCTGAACTTGTTAAGATCTTCTACTCTAGTATTGACCAAAGCACCATTGATCTCGATACCCATCAGTTTACTATGTATCTGGCAACTCGGAACATCATTGTCACCAGTGATTGATAGAGGATTACACACAAGTTCCAACAACCCACATCATAGCGATGTAATCACCTAGAGGGGGGTGAATAGGTGACTAGCTAATCTAATGGTCAATTAAAGCGGAATTAAAACTATTATTGCAAGCTAAAACTCTTAAGCTAAATACACCACGTATAACACAAGAGTATAGCCGGATTCCCCGTGAAGGGCTCTGGACTAACTCCTCAAGATTCCTCTAAATAAGAGTTGAGGTGCTGCGTTGGCTCTCTTGGTTGAATACAAGTGTTAGCAAACAAACCCAAAGCATATAACAATTAGGCACAAATATATATCAAGCATATAAAAATAAAAGCAATATAAGCATGCAAGATATAAACAAGTAAGAGATAGAGAGAGCAATCGCAAACACAGGAGATTTATTTCGAGGTTCGAGCACACTTGCTCTACGTCCCCGCCTTCAACACTATGAATGATTTCTACTAAAATCGATCCCACCGGATCACTTGGTGCCGCAACACCTACAAGCTCTTTGGACTCTCTAGTCCCTCTCTTGTTCCTGTAAGAACAACACACCGCAAGCTCACTAGCTTGTCGAGGCCGCACCTCTACAATGAGCTCTCACAAGAACTCGAAACACCCGCGAACACACAAGTCCGCCTCCTCAAATCAAAGATGTAAACTTTGGTGATCTAAACACTTTGATCACCTCAAATCCTCTCACAACAAAGATCCCTATAGGATGGATATATCAATAAAAAGCTCAAGTGTTTGTGAGAAAAACTTGGATTGAATGTGGTGGTGAAAAACTCAAGAAAATCACTTTTGAAAACTCTTGATAAACTCTCCTTTTGAATGAAGTATTTGGCTCTTAAACAAGTGGAGAAAACTTCTTAAAAGAGTAGGAAATAGCTTCAAAATCCACTTCAAATCTTGTTTAAAACAGCCCATGATAGCCCCTTTAAATAGGCCATCAAAAACTAGCCGTTTGGCTTAATCTTCAGCCTGGACGGCTGTCGGTCGACCGGTCCGGTCGACCGCCAACGGTCAGAAATCCGATCGTTGGAGCCTCGGTCGACCGGCCTGGTCGACTGTGGCCTGGAACAGTGAGCAGATCTCTCTGCCGGTCGACCGGCCCGGTCGACCGGGGCTTTCCAGAGAGCAGAGCTCTCTGGACGGTCGACCGGGGCAATTGACCGGCCCTCCAGCCAAACCTGGCGTGCACGTTTGTGCACATCGGTCGACCGACTTGGTCGACCGACTCCTAGCTCAGTCGATCGGCCCGTCGACCGGCAGAAGCCAGAAACAGGGAATATGGGTATTGAAAACTTGGCTTTTTGACAAATATAAAATCCCATAAAATCTCTAAAATTCTACAAAAATAAGTTCAGTATAATACTTAGATATACAAACATGTTTGAGTTAAATCAAGACATGTTACTAACATTTTGAACTATTTTTGTTACTTAGAAATTTTGACATAAAACAAAAACCGTATTTTTCCAAATTGGTTTTCGTAAAACTTCTCCAAATGCAAAAACAAGATATTTTAAACACTTTTAAAGTATAGAGTGTATGTATATAATCCACTACACAAACAAGATGAAATATCTATATTTTTGACAATAAACACTAAAATAGTTTTGGTTAAAGACATGTATATATTAAACTCCAAAAACCAAAACAGTATTTTTCCAAATGAAAACTCTTTTGTATTTTTCCAAAATAAAAACTCTTTTATGAAAACACATCTAAATCTTGTGTGTGAGTGTATATGGTATACTTGAGCAATCCATCAACTATTCTATCCTTTACATTTTATCTAAAAGCAAAATCTTATAAAAATAAACCTAGACATAAGTCTCCTCTTGAAGGGCTTCACTTGAAGTCTTCTTCTCCTTCTTGACTTGGTCCAAACTTGATGCAAAGAGCAAGATTCCTCTTGAGTACTTGATGTGATCTTGATGCATCGGCTCTTGAATCAAACTGTGTTAGCTCTAAAACTTGACTTTAAATCCTTTGTTAAAGCTAAACACCTACTAAGATCTTGATCACAAATCTGAGACTAATTAAATACAAGATCATTAGTACTATAACTACATGAGTTAATCATCATCAAAACTAGAGTGCTGGGCCTTGGGCCAACAAGGGAGCCCCTTCCTTTGTAGAGTACATAACCATCATGGGTGCTTGATGCACTGAGCAGGACCGTGGGCTCAAAGCCAGTACAACCTTCAAGAATATACATTGCGTTGGATGCTGAATCTAATGCAATATCCTCGGCGTAGACTATACTACTTCTTTCAATAGGCTAGTATTGCAGATTATTCATGATCCAATGACAAAGTAGCACACAGTATGCATTAACATGATTATATTCAACTGCCTCATCACCAACTCCACACACACTAGAGGTGCCAAAAATTCATACCCCGTCTTAGTGACCCATTTGTGTAAGAAATTCTTACCAGATGAAGTCTTTGATTCATATGACCGTGTATTTGTCGCATCAGAGCGGGTAATGAGTACGTACAACAGCTGTTTACATGCTATTTGGACCCCCTAGTGTCCAATCTGAGGATGCCCAAGCAGAATCCTCTTCTGAGAAAGTATTAGAGGAGGATGATAAGCCTGCTTTCTGGCAGCAGCCCCCGCCCACTGATCTAGAGCCTTCATGTCCTCCATATAGAAAGGCATGAAGAAAATTTTAGGGCCAGATAAGTTTGAGGAAGCAAATGGAGGAGCAGACCACTCATTTGGAACGTATTGAGGAGGGTTTGCGGAGATCTTAGTCGACTGGTCCAAGCACCACTGCTGGTTTGAGCCATATGAGGGGGTAATATCCTTTCACTACCTTATTTTATGCATATATTTTATTTGCATACATTGGGGACAATGCATAGGATAGGTGGTGAGGGGTGAGTACTAACATAGATTTTTGATTTTTCTTTTTTTTTTTTAGGATTTTATGTTTTTTTAAAGAACTAACTTAGATTTTGATTTTTCTTTTTAGGATTTTAAGTTTCTTTTAACTTAGATTTTGATTTTCTTTATATATATATAAAAAAAATCTTTGATCCATTTTTAAAAAAAATTAACTTAATCTTAGGAATTAGGGAAACTCTAAACTAGGATTTCTTGATATGAGTTAAATAAGAAGAATTATTGAATTTTTAGGTTAAGAAAGAAAGAATAGAAGGATAATTAGATTTTAAATTTTTCCTAAGTATTATATACATTTACATGTTGAGAGATTTAATAAAGACTTAGTGCCTTTATTTATATAAAATAAAGAAAGAGAAAAAGAGAAAAAGAATTTGAGAAATAAAAATTGTAAATATAAATAAACACTTAATCACTAATTAAGCTGGTTAGTTGTGCCTTAAGAAGCATGAGCAGTCACGTCTAAAGGTGATTGAGTCCTTTTTAGCATTCGTGGCCTTGTTTACTCGAGTCCTTGAATCTTGGGGATGTATCCTCATCTGGTGCCCTAAGACCATCTAGTTTGGGAGTCAACGGGTAAAGGACTCGCTAGATGGGTAAATTAAAAAGCCTAATGAAGCTAAGAAAAATAAATAAGTGTAAATACATAAAAATATCTATATAAAAATAAAAATATGTATAATAATAAAATATAAATAAAAGTATTATAGTCTAAGAAAAATTTCTCATACATATATATAGATATATATATTAGGCTTGATACAAAATCTGATGCTCTCTCTATTTTTGAAACTTAACCTTAATTGAAGACAAAACATCAAATGGAGAATTATAATGAGAAGGAATAGTTTGGGGTAACCTAAAACCAGAAGATCACTTAAATTTTTGCAAAAATAGATCATAAACTTTCTTTCTTTTTCTTTTTTTTTAAAAAAATTACTAACATGTTTCTTTTCTTTGGATTTTGTGAGTGTAATCCGTTGAAAACCCTCAAGAGATAACACTCCTCCTCTAGGGTAAACTAGAGGTCTAACGGCTTGTTGAACATGCTTAATGCAATCGTGTCACCTACAAAAGTGGTGTAATAATGTAGTTGGGATTTTACTTTTTTCTTTGCTTATCCTTCTCGAGGACGAGCAAAAAGCTAGGTATGGGAGTGTGATTAATGTTCAATTTTGTATCATTTTGCATCATATTTTCATGCATGTTATCAATAAAAATAAGCTTTCTAATGGTTGTTTCTCTTAAATTTCAGGTCCACTCTCTAATGAAGAAGAAGACCCAAATCTAAGCTAATTAAAAGATTTAAAGAGTCCAAATCAAAGAAACTTTAATGAACTAGAGAATATCCTCGTGGTTCTAGAAGCTCCCATAGTACACCTGGGCAGAGGCAGACGTTAGAGCAATCGTTGGCATAACGACCAAGATTCTAGTACGGAAACACAATTTTGGCCTCGGATCCGTGGGAGAACTTGGGCCGTTGATGGAGCAATTTATTCTGCGGCTGCGATTGAAAGCGTGAGCTCTTGGTGCCTATATAAAGACCCCTAGGGCCTCTGCTGTGAAGGGAGGAGATAGCCATAAACTTTAGGAGAAGGTTTAGGATTTCTTTAGGTTCTTCTTTAGTTTTCTCTTGTAATTTTCTTTTCTCCTTTAGATTCCAGAAAAGAGAGAGAAAGGGTGAGAGTGAGGTCACTGTAATGAGAGTGATAATCAAATGCAAAGCTCATGTTCTCCCTCCTCTAATTTCTTACTCTTTTAATTCTTGCTATTACTTTCAAGTTTTTAATTTCTTGCACTTTAATCTATTATGTTTTCTTCTCTGCTTTACTTCTTCATGGATAACTAACCGTCTAACATGACTAACTAACCTCTAAGACTACTAACTACTAACTCTTGAATGATGCTAACTCATATAATTCATTGGATGTTTGTAATTTCTAAGTCTTATGGCTAACTAGTCTCTTTAATTCCCAATGAAGATGAGTATTGTTTTTAATTTTAATGAAGGTTTTGTGATTCCCTCCATATGATTCATGTGTGCCTCATTTAGAACTTTGTTTCTTTAACAAGAGCCTTGATGAAACATGATGATGTGATCACCTTAGTATGCTAACAAATTAATGTACTAGCTTCTTATTTCATGCTAGTTAAACCATAACTTTGATGATCTAATGAACCTAACATTCTTGTTATGTATATCTAAATTGTGAATCTCAAATTCTTAAGCTTCATTCTTGTGAGCCTATTGGGAGCCTTTATCAAAGGAGGCCACCTAATCAAGCTAAGAGAAGAACACCTCAATAAATTGGGACAACTGTTTGACTTGATGAAGCAAGATGGACAATATGCCAATGAATCTACATGAGGCACAAATCATTCAAGAGATTAGTAAGTTAGTAGTCTAGAGTTATTAGTTAGTCATGGCTTTCTTTCTATCTGATTAAAACTCTTTTAATTTTTAAAAAACTTACTTTCTCATACAAAGTCCATTTTTCTCTTTTACTTTTCCAAAATTCACCGTTTTCATTCTACCTTCCTCATTTTCATTATTCTTTTCTTAACACAAAAGGATTCATCATTTTCTTTTTACCTTATTTTCTTTTCCAATTCTTAAACAAAGAAGAACTTTTAATTTTTTTTCCAAAAACAACAACAACAAGAACTAAGAAAGCTTCCATCGCAAGCCCTTCCTGCGGATACGACCCGTAATAGCTTTTGTTACAAATAGTTGTCCGAAGGAGCATAGAACATTACATACATACCCAGAGCTTGTACAATAATGTAGGGACTTACACAGTTTACTCTAAACTTTTGCTCCATCATCTCATCTTTTATTCGAACAGTAAGCCAGCTAGCTGTCGATCTTGAGAAATCGAGGGTCTTGGGACGGATAGTTTCCTCCAAGAAGAAGATGGTTCTTGTTCAGTCTTCGCGTCCTTCGCGCCCAGGGGTAAATTCTTGATTTCTTTAGTTTTTCGTTTGGAGGATTATTTCTTGATGTTCATTTTTCTTTTGCAGAAGAAGTGCAGGATTCAGTTCGATGAGTCTGATGATGAAGGGATGACGGACTTGCTCGAAACCGCGATCACTCCTCCGTCCAAGACCGCAGAGCAGTCCCCTGTAGCTGAAGAAGCTCGGGCTGAGTTTTCTGATCATATGGACGAAGCTCGAGGACTTTGCCCATCATCAAGGCTACTAAATACGTTGTGGATGTGCCCCAGAGATGCTAGCTGAGCCCTTCACTACTATGTTACTTCTTGAGGATGGGATTGAGGCGACGACGCCCCTACTCTGGTTGATGTTGAGCTTGAGCCTCCGCGCGAGCTTGAGAGGGAGGGCACTGCTAAACATCCTCGAGTTACAGATGGTGCGGGGGTTGCCAGTGGTATCGGCTGCTTGGGGACTGCTACTGACTGAGGCTGAACCTACACAGAAAATATAAGTTTAGAAATATAGGATGAAATATGTTTAGTTGCTCAATACTACCGCTATAGCAAGTGGCTATGCGGGTCATGTTCCACAAGGATGGACTTGCGATAAAATCGTTAGTAAGTTTCTTATAGAGTTTACTAAAATCAGTTAAAGTTCTTCTTTGTTTTTGCAAGAAAAGAGAAAATAAAGCTATGTTAGATTGGAGAAGAGTGGAAGATTGATGAAGACAGTGATTGTTGAAAAGAAAATAAAGTTAAATGAGGAAATAGGGAGAGTAAAGAAAAGAGAGTTGATGTTTGAAAGTGTTCTAAACTAAGTGATTAAAAGAAAAGAAAACCTAAAATACTTACTTACCTCTTTTGGCGCTTGTTTACCTTTGATCCTTTGCAACGATTGAGCTTGGCTTGAAGGAGATCGAAACATGACAGGTAGAATCTTCCCCATTTCCATTCTAAACTATGAAATAAAGGTTCAAGTTAAAACTAATTTAAAAATGGCTATTTATCACCATAAGTTATCAATGACACCTGTAAGGGCAAGGAAAATTTGAGGCTATCAGAGTCATTTAGATTCACAAGCTCCTCAGAGGAAAGTAGAATAAAGAAGAAGAAAAATAAAAATAAAGAACACAAATGTAACTTTAGATTAAATAAAGTAACGATAAAAGAAAAGAAATAATACTTACACTGGTATCACTATCAGTACAGCCTTCACTTTCATTCTCTCATGAAACTCCTCTCCTCTGAGTTACATAAATGAAACTAAAAATTACATGAAAAGAAAAATAAAAACTTATGCTAAACTAGAACAAAAACCTAGCCTAGAATCTATCTCTGCTCCATCATCTCCGTTTGCCTTCAGAAATTTTAATATTTATAGAATTAAAAGAGTGCCAAAGGGTGGTGAAGAGATGAGCTCAAATCGCTGGCCCAACAGCCAAAATCATTATCCTTATTATTCATTTGTATACTGATAAATTCATCTCTAGACTTCTGAATTTGGTATTATTTTCATTGATTTCTCAAGTAAGGATAATAAATCCAAATAAATCTGATTTAGTTAGAATAGATTTGATAATAACCTCTCCTTGTTATCCCATGTTTTCTGACAAGATTTGCCTCTGGACATCTGAATTTGGAATTATCTTCGTTGATCTTTAAGTTAACCATATAAATCTTCAAAATCTGATTTTAACTGGTTTTATCTGGTGTTATCTTCTTTAATTTCTCCAGTATTTGGATAGAATTACTTCTAAACCATGAGATTTGAGTAGATCTTTATTGATTTTCTTGATCTTTTAAAACTCCAGATTTAATTAGATAAACTTGTAAATTTCTCCTCTTTCTTTATTAATTATCCTTCATACCATTAGACATTAAAATAAATTAAATAGTAGAGTTTTATTATAAAATAAATGTGAAAATGTGACACTTGTGATACTAAATAAGCAATGCACGTGTACAATCAACCCCCACACCTATCTTTTACTCGTCATCGAGCAAAACAAAAAAGCAAAATTAAATAACTATCTACTTTCGTAGGAATCACGATTGTACTTAGCACGTGTAATAAGCCGTTAAACCTCTAGGTTTTCACTAGAGGACGAGTTTTGTCTCGTGAGGGTTTTCAGTGGATTACACCCACAAATCCAAAAGAAAGAGAAACAAATTGTTAGTATTTGAAAACGCATTTTGAAAAGACGAGAAAATATTTGAAGTATTTTTGTAAAAATTCAAATAATCTATAAGTTATAGGAAATCAAACTTTTCATACCTAAACTTATTCTCTATTCAAAAACTTGTTATCAATCAAGGTAAGGAATCAAACTATATTTCTCGTCTAGTCTATTACTTTACCTTAAGTCATATGCACCTTTATGACCGTGAAATTTGACTCGGAGTTCTTCAACTCTAACTCTTATGCCTTACTTTTTTATATTTTTGGTGGTATTATTCCTTAGTTCTATTAGGCTTTCTAATCTGCTCGTATAATGATCCTTAGGTCGGTGACTCCCAAACCGGACGGTCTTAGGGCACCGGGTGAGAAAACACCCAAGGACATAAGGACTCGAGCAAATAAGGCTACAAAAACTTAAGGATTTTATTAATTATATGGACCACTTTTAGTCGTAAACACTTATGCTTTATGAGGTACAAAACCAAGCTTAATCAGAGGATTTTTTGATATATATATATATATATATATATTATATATATTTTCTTTTTCTTTTTCTTTTCTTTTTCTTCTTCTTTTATAAGGCATAAAAATCTTTATTTTTGAACTCTAAGTGTGTAAGTGTATAAAGTATGCATATTTCATCAAAGTAAAAAAACTAGACTAAATTACTTTTTCAATTTTTTTCCTACCCTAGAAATCAAACAAATAATCTTATTTTGACCAAGTTTAAGAAATCTTAATTATGATTCTCCTCTTTCTTAAAATTAACTTAATTTCTTACAAAAAATAGATCAAAATATTGTCTCTCTTTTCAAAAAGTTTTTAAAAGCAAAGAAAATGTTATTCTTTTAAATTAAAAGAAAATCTATGTTATGTTGAACTCTCCTTCACATCTATCTCATCCATTGTCCTCAATGTATGAATGAATATATATATTATATATATTATATATATATATATATATATATATATATATATATATATATATATATATATATATATATATATAATATATATATATATATATTATATATATATATATATATAGGGCTTACTGTACCTCAGCCGCAGGCTGAGAGAGTTTTCTCAGCCTGCGGGCGTGCACATCACCGCCCCACATCTGTAATAATTTTGGCGGACAAAATCCTGTGAAATCCCGCCCAATTTAATGCCAGTCACCTCAACATTGTAATTTCCGAAAATACCCTCCCTCACAACTTTTTACCGACCTTGGTAGCAGTCCTCAGAAAAAGACTGCGACCTGGTAGCAGTCCTCAGAAAAAGACTGCGATCTTGGTAGCAGTCCTCAGAAAAAAGACTGCGACCTTGGTAGCAGTCCTCAGAAAAAGACTGCGACCTTGGTAGCAGTCCTTAGAAAAGACTGCGACCGTGGTAGCAGTTCTCATAAAAACACTGCGACCTTGGTAGCAGTCCTCAGAAAAAGACTGCGACCTTGGTAGCAGTCCTTAGAAAAGACTGCGACCGTGGTAGCAGTCCTCAGAAAAAGACTGCGACCTTGGTAGCAGTCCTTAGAAAAGACTGCGACCGTGGGTAGCAGTTCTCATAAAAACACTGCGACCTTGGTAGCAGTCCTCAGAAAAAGACTGCGACCTTGGTAGCATCCTTAGAAAAGACTGCGACCGTGGTAGCAGTTCTCATAAGTACTGCGACTATATTAAAAATCATTAAATATCAAATCAGATAAAAAAATTAAAGAAGCATTCAAATTAGTTTCGTGATTTAATAAAGTAGCATTCACTGTCTTTTACCGAAAAAGTAGCTTTTCATAAGGGGTATTTGGTAATTTAACTTCTTTCTATAAGCGGGCCGCAAGTTAGTGGGTGCAAAATTAAGCCACGTCAGCGCAGGCTGAGAGAGTTCTCTCATCCTGCAGGCTGATATACATTTTTCTCATATATATATATATATATATATATATATATATATATATATATATATATATATATTATATAATATATATATATATATATATATATATATATATATATATATGCACGAAAAAGAAGAAAGGGAAGGAAAAATGTTACCTCAAGATGGTAGTTCCGGTGGTAGTCGGATTGGGCCAAGCGTTGCTGCCCAATCTTAATATTGTGAATTATCAAGGAACCTACCTTTTATGACCTCTTTTTATTTACATTATTACAATCCCCAATATGATAGGATCATGCAAGATCCTATCGTGAAAATTATCCCCTTTATATGACCAATCTTAGAATATCATCTCGGAGTCATTATGGTTTATACCTAAGTCCAATAAAGGAATGTGATTTTGTAGAGTGGATGATTTGGGCTCTAGAATGCAAGGTTCAGGAACCAATACTAACTCGAAAAAATCAACTTTGAGTTCGAGCAGTTTTGGTTTAAGAGTTGTTTCCAAATCAAAGAATTAAAATTCACATTCTTTTCCCATCAATGAAATTTACTTTCCAAAATAGGTGATTTAATTTCAAATCTATGGGTACAAAATCCAATGTTGGCTCGAGAAATGAGTCTAAATTGGGTAAGGATACCAAAGTCAACAATGATTCGAAATTGAAACGGAATCACAAAATTAAAAATCGGGTTCACATTCATGTTCAAGTTCAATTTCATTGAAATGAAAACTTGTCAATTTATCAATAGATTGATATTGGTCAAGTTCAAGGTGGTGAGGTGAAATTGAATCTTAGTTAAAATCTTCAAGACACTATGATTCTTGGTTATTATCAATATGGCTAGGGCAATCAGAATTGGTCAAATTTTGATAAGGAAAGGTTTCCTCTGCCCCAATAAGCATCATTCAGTTGACTCATTAGTGTTTCTAACCTATTGAAGGAATGATTTTGGGACTGAATCATGTTTTCCAAGTCAATAGATTCTTCTTATTGTGGTGGGACTTGAAAAAAAGAGTATGGATCTTGGATTTGAAAATTTTGATGGGATTGAGAGTCCGTTATATTTTGAACTTATCACTTGAACTCATACAAGAGTTCTAGAATCTAATCATTTTAAGACTTGATCCCATCCTCTTTTCGGAATCCTATTTTCTTCTATTGGTGATCTTGAAAAGAAGTATGTTCGCAAGGTGGTTGATAGAATGGCTCGAGGGGTTGTATTCCCACTGACTCGGTGAAGAGTGGAGATGATGATTCTAGTCTTAATAATAACATTGGAACTGGGGCATATGTTGATTCGAATAAGACCAATCTGACATACTTGGTTGATTATAATTATGAAATGTTGGTTTGGTATATCCGAATCAAAAGAGGTCAGAGTGAAGTATGGATCACTATATGTATTGAAATAATTATAATTTTAATATATATCACAAATATGTCAAAATAAAATAAACAAACAAATAAACAAACAAAAAGAAAAGAAAAATCTAGCCTAATTTAGGGTAGACCTTAGACCTAGACGATTCCTATCTGGTTGCACTGTTCACGGGGGGTATATTGCAGCAATCTGCACAGCTTAATCGGCCAGGTTGGGACAAGATTAGAGGGAGGTATCCATGCCTAAGCAATGAGTCAAATTATGCCAAATCACTATTCTTCGAGATTTCGCCTCTCAATTCCCACCTTTGACACTGATTTAGTAAGAATCAAATTCTAATAACTTCCTCCTTAGGTCGGTATCCTATTGAGTCCTAGATATCCCTAGGGCCAACTCTACTCAGTTTTAAGTTAGGATAGGTTAGTGAGTGAAAAGCAACAATTAAGCAATACAAACAATTTAAAAGTGTTCCTATACTACATGCTATGCACACGTACATTTACTCCAGCACTCTTCAACAATAATGAAATGTAACGAATTAGACACGCGCCAAAATGCAAGTTTAAATATTTTTTAGCATTTACAAGCAACCAAATTACTGTTGAGGTTAGAACATTGTGCAGAATATGTTAAATAGGAAAACTATAAACTAAAGTAGTTACATCCTTCAATTTCAAGAAACCTGGAAGAAACTACATTAGTAGTTCACCACAAATACCGTGAAAATGCAATTTTTGCTGCGTTTGCGTGGCACGGTTGTGGGCTCTGATGCTCTGCCTTCTGGGACAGAGGCACAGAGTATTAATGTCCACTGCAGCTCCTAGTTTCCAAATATTAGCCCCTGCACACAAAGCAAGGAAGAAAAGTTAAACCATTTAAAGTAAATCAAAAAGAAAAAAAATTATCATCCTTCCTCGGTACCGACGCCAAAATTTGATCGAGGCTGAACCTACAAAGAAAAATATAAGTTTAGAAATATAAAATGAAATGTGTTAAGTTGCTCAATCTACCGCTAAAGCAAGTGGCTATACGGGTCGTGATCCAGAAGGAGAGACTTGCAATGAAAGTGTTTGAGTAAGTTTCTTTTAGAGTTTATTGAAAATGGTTAAAAGTTCTTTGTTTTTATAAGAAAGAGAAAATGAAGCTATGTTAGATTGAATAAGAGTGGAAGATTGATGAAGATGGTGATTATTGAAAGAAAATAAAGTTAAACAAAGAAATAGGGAGAGTAAAGAAAAGAGAGTTGATGTTTGAAAGTGTTCTAAACTATGTGTTGAAAGAAAGAAAACTTAAAATACTTACCTCTTCTGGCGCTTGCTTATTTTGGATCCCTTGCAATGATTGAGCTTGGCTTGAAGGCGATCGAAGCATGACAGATAGGATTTTCCCCATTCCCATTCTAAATTATGAAAAGTGCAAGCTACATGTAATTTAGAAATGGCTATCCATCATCATAAGCCATCAACAGAACTTGGCAAGAGCAAAACAAATTCGAGGCTATCGGAGTCATTTGGATTCACAAGCTCCTCAGAGGAAAGTAGAATAGAGAAGAAGAAAAACAAAAATTGAAACACCCCGTTCATGGAATACGTAATTAGATACATATTCAGATTTTTTTGATCGTATTTTCAATTTTCTTTCCTTTTTTGTTTTTGTTTTGAGATTATTTATACGATTGGTTTACATTGGATCCGGATTCGTGGACTCGGAGTCAGCCCTAATCTGAATCGGGGACACGATCCTAATGTGTTGCTCGATTTGGTCTTTTTGATAGTCGATTTAATCGATTTAGTTTCAAACAACATTTTCTTTATTCTAGATTTTTCATGATTTTCTGAAATTTTTCGAATTAATTTATAAAATCATCAAAATCGGTGTCGACTGTATCACTGGTCAATTTAGGATTTTTAATTTACAATTGGAGTTGAATTTCTAGATTCTGCTTTCATATTATCTCCTAAAATCATATTTTCTATCTTAATATATTTTTGATGAATTTTCTGAATTTATTAGAACTCGGCTGGATTTGGTGTCGGCCAGTATCGCTGGTAATTCAAAGATTTTTATAGAATTTTATTTCTGAAAATTAATTTTATATTATTTCTTAGCATGATGTTTTCTACCTCTGAGTTTTTTTTGGAGATTCTTCTGGAATAGTCGATATTTCCCGACATTATTAAAATATTTTTATTTTTGAAATCTTTCATTTCTTTCTTTCTTTTTCTTTTCTTTTCCACCCATCCCTTCACCTGTCGCCCACTGCCCTTCATTAGTTTCCCCTTCCATCCATCACGCCTTTCAATCTCTCTCTTCCTTTTTCCTTTTCTTTTCTTTTCTCTTTTCCTTTTTTCCTTCTCTTTCTCCTCCCTAACTTTTCCTTTTCTTTCTTTCTTTTCATTTTTTCTTTCACCTTCTTCCCTTAGTGCCGACATAGACTTCTCTTCCTCCTCCTTTCTCCTCTAAAATTCTCTTAAATCCCACTCCCATCTCTTCATTTCTCTCTCAAATCCCACTCTCCATCTCTTCATTTCTCTCCTCCACCCTCCAATTTTAACTCTTTTTATCTCTCTCATCTTCTTTATCAAACAAGGTCGAGCCACCTCCTCCAATGAGCCCCCAAGCTGGCAGCGAACCCCGTTAAGCTCCACCACCTCGGCCACCCCACTCCCTATCTCCTCTTCACTCCAACACCAATACCATCATCTCCACCTCTAATAAAACCACCATCTCCACCCATCTCCACCACCACTATCATCACCACTTTCACCTCCTCCCCTGCTCATCCTTAGGGTGACCACGCGCCACCATCATTCTCTGGCAGCCAGCCGTGGCTGCCGCCGCTGCCCTAGTGTCCCCTGGCCGTGCGTCTGCGGCCAGGGTGCGTAGGCTGAGGGGCAGTAGTCCCCTCCCCTCTCTCTCTATTATTTTTCTCTCTCTACTATCTCTCTCTACTGCCTCTCTTCCTCTGTTTCTCTCTCTTCTATTCTCTTTCTCTCTCCCGCTCTCTCTAGGCCTCTTTCTCTCTGGCTCTCTCTTTCTCTCTATATCGCACCTCTCTCTTCTTTCTCTCCTCTCTCTTATTCTCTTTCTTGAAGGGACACCAAGAGGGGGGTGAATAGGTGTTATTGCTAATTTAGAACTAAATACAAAACTAAGTGCGCTAAATGCGGAAGCTAATGCAAATCTCGCAATCACACTTAGTACAATCAACAAGTGTAGCCGAATTCCCCGTGAAGGGCTCTGGACTAACTCCTCTTGATTCCCCTTAAATGGGTTGAGGTGCTATGTGAAGCTCTTGTTGATTAGGTACAAGTGAGGCACACACACAAGCAAGCCAAGCATATAATGGATGTACAACAATATGAAAGATGCAAGGCAATCAGCACAAGCAAATAGATATGATAATGTGTATGATGCTTTGCACAAATGTAAAGAGAGAGAGTTAGAGAGACAAGTGGATCAAACGCAAAGGCCAAGATATGTTTCGAGGTTCGAGCACCTTGCTCTACATCCCCGCCTACACCACCGTGTAGGATTTCCAATCCACTATAACGTCCACCGAGGAATCCCACCGAGGGAACCTTCACCGAGAAGGATTTTTACAATAAGGGAGTACCGAACTCCTCTCTCAAACAACCACCTCACAACCGAGGGGTAGGCCCGTAGCCGATACAACCAACAACAACCAATTACCTCTACCGAAGAGGGATATACAAACCAACTCCACCTCTCACTAGAGGGAGCAAACTAATCACCCGATCACCTCTACCGAAGAGGGATACACAATGAATAAGGGTGTACAACAAGTGGTTTCTTTCAACCACAAACAATCTCTCTTTTCTTTTCTCTTTTCTTTTTCCACAAAAACAAGATCCTAATAGATTAGGATAGAAGATAGCTCAAGTGTGGAAAACTAGGTGTTTTTGGAAACAAGCAACAAAGAAAATACTTGGGAAAATTCTTGTAAAAGATGGAGAATGAAAACCAATACAAATGTCCCAAATTCCTATTTTCTTTGATTTTCCAAAACCCAAAACAATAAGATTGAAAGATTAAAGCCCAAAAACACTTTTAAAAACTCTTTAAAACACTTAAGAAAGTCTGAAATTTTTGCTCTTAAAACTTCTACCAAAACTTGAAGAGATGGGGTATATATACCCCAATACCAGGCGTCGGTCGACCGGCCCGGTCGATCGCCAACGGTCAGAAATATGACCGTTGGGCAACCACGGTCGACCGGTCCGGTCGATCCAAACAAACAGAGAGCACTGCTCTCAGTCCGGTCGACCGGCCCGGTCGACCGTCCCAGGGTTTCCAAACGTGCACAGATTTGTGCACGTCGATCGACCGGCCCGTTGATTGAGGCTAACCTGCACAAAAAATACGAGATTATAGAACTTAAAAAAGAATGTGCAAGTGCTCAATACTTCCGCTATAGCAAGTGGCTATGCGGGTCGTGATCCACAAGGAGGGTTTGCGATGGAAGCTTTACAGGTTTTTTTTATTGAAATCGTTAAGAAAACAAAACGATAGTTCTTCTCTGTTTTTAAGTTAACAAAAAAGAAAAAGAAAGTTATGTTAAAGTTAAGAAGAAAGCGAGAGATGAAGAAGGTGGACAAATCAGAAAACAAGAAAAACGACTATGTACAATGAGTGGAAAGAAGAATGAAAACGATTTGAAAGAAGTGGTTGGTGATCTAAACTAAGAAAGAAGAAAAGAAGTAAAGAAAAGTAAAGAGATACTTACCGAGGTTGAGTGATGACTTACTTGGAAACCTTTTTGCAAGTTCTACCTTTTGCTTCGAAGGCATTCAACGCATAGATCATAAGCTCGAGCTCGGTCCCCGTGCACATTATATCGTCAAGCATATGAAGTACGAAGTGATGCGAGCTTGGAAGAGGAGAACGTCTTCATGAACTATCGCTGGCTCTCACGTAGCTTAGTTCTACTTGCTTTGGAATTCACTTGTACACTCAATCAAACACAACCAAGGTAAAGTAGAAGGAGGAAGAGAAAGCAAAACAAAACGGAAAGTAAAGATACAAACATAAACAAATGTTACCTTTATTGCTTACTGAAACCATGAAAGAAAGGAGGAGGATACATCGTCGGTGTCACTCTCAACTTCAGCCTCTCTCTCTTACTTACATGAATCTTCTTCTACCCTAAGTTACATCCAAATTACATAACAAGAAAGAAAAACCTAAACTATAAAGAATTAAACTAGGCTAAATCCTAATCTGCCTTGACGTCCATTTTCAGTGCACAATATGCCTTTTATAGGCATAAAACCCAACCACCAAGATCCCGGGGAGGTCGGGGGAGCAAACGCTCCCCCTAACTCCCCAAGATTGCCGCAAAAACGCGGCTATTGCCGCGTTTTTGCGGCAATCTTGTGGCCAGGTGGCCACATCAAGAGGGAGGTGGCTCCTGGTTTGAAGTGGGGCTTCGTATCTCCTGCTGGTTTTCGTGTTGCTTCTTCAACCGCTGACTGAATCGACTTTTGATTTTCTAGCTTCGATTCCTCGATTCAAGGAGAGTTTTTCTCAACCCCTTGATATGCCAAGATATAGCCCAGATTTCTTCACTTCGAATTTATTCTGAATTAATTCAGAATAAAGTGGGCTTTTGGGCTTGTTCTTCTTTTATTCCTTTGAGTATTTGGGCCTACATTTAGCAAAGAAAAAAGACACTTATTAATATCATTTATTAGCAAACAAGTGTGGTAAAGTGACAACATAAATGCAATGTATGTGACAAATCACACCCCCACACTTATCTTTTGCTCGCCCTCGAGCAAAACATTAGACTAACTCGAATCAATTATTAGACCACTTTCGCAGGTCACGCGATTGCACTGAGCATGTGCAACAAGCCGTTAAACCTCTAGGTTCCCCCTAGAGGACGAGTTTTGTCTCGTGAGGGTTTTCAGCGGATTGCACCCACAAAATCCATAAAGAAAGGGAAATAAAGAGTTAGTATTTTCGAAAAGCATTTTGAAAGAGAAAAATATTTGAAATATGATTGTAAGATCTAAGCAATCTATAAGTTATAGGAAACCCGAATTTTTTTATTCCTAAACTTAGTCTCTATTCAAAAATTTGTTATCAATCAAAGTAAGGAGTCAAATTGTACTTCTCATCTAGTCTATTACTTTACCCTAAGTCATATGCACCTTGTGACTGTGAAAATTTGACTAAGGGTTCATTGACTCTAACTCTTATGCCTTATTTATTTATATATATACTTTTTTTTTTTGTGTATTATTCCTTAGTTCTATTAGGCTTTCTAATCTGCCCATGTAACGAGCCTCTAATCGATGACTCCCAAACCAAACGGTCTTAGGGCACCAGGTGAGAAGACACCCCTAGGACTTAAGGACTCGAGCAGACAAGGCCACAAAACTAAGGATTTTATTATATGAACCTCTTTTAGGCGTGAATACTTATGCTTTATTAGGCACAAATACCCAGCTTAATCAGAGTATCTAATCATCTTTCGCATAAATACTAAGGCTTGCTTAGGCCAAAGCACCTAGCTAATCAATAATTAGACTTATTCATTTTTTTTTTACTTATCTAATTATCTTTCGCATAAATACTAAGGCTTGCTTAGGCAAAGCACCTAGCTAATCAATAATTAGACTTATTCATTTTTTTTTTTATATATATATTTTTTATAAGGCATAAGAATCTTTGTTTTTGAACCCTAAGTGTGTAAGTGTATGAAGTGTGCATATTTCATCCAGGTAAAGATCAAGACCAAATTACTTTGACAAATTATCTTCCTAACTCTAAAAATCAACAAATAATCTTCTTTTGACCAAGTATAAGAAATCCTAATTTGGATTTTCCTATTCCTTAAAATTAACTTAATTTCTTACAAAAATAAGTCAAAATATTGTTTCTATTTTCAAAAAGTTTTTAAAAGTAAAGAAAAATGTCAATTTTTTTATTTATTATTATTATTATTTTTTTTTTTTAAAAGAAAAGTTATGTTAGACCCTCCCCCACACCTATCTCATGCATTGTCCTCAATGTATGAATTAATGCATAGATGCATGAAAAAGAAGAAAGGGAAGGAAAAGGTTACCTTAAGGTGGTGGTTCCGGTGGTGGTCTGATTGGTCCACGAAACGTGGCCCAATCAACTTTTCTTGGGTCTCGGAGGAACCCACCAGCACTATCTTTAATATAACCCATTAAAAGATATATCCATGAAGGATTTTTATTAAAAATTTAACCCCATCTAATTTCCAAATTCCATAATTGATTTCGGAGTCAAATTTGTCAACCGCCTCGTCCCAGAATGGAGTATGAAATGATAGAACAGTTGACTTGGACTCAGGAAGGACAGGAACTAATACCGACTCAGGAAGGTGACTTAAGTCAAGTAAAGGTTCAGGAGTCGAAATAGGTTCAGAAATTGGGTCCAAGTCAAGAAATTGAAACTCCAGTCCACATGCATTTTCTAACAATGGAATGTGACTTAATGTGGGTGATTCCAGTTCATGAATGATAGGTGGAGGAATCAAAACTGACTCTAAAACATTACTCAAGTTTGGTAACACAACAGGAGTCAAGATTGATTCAGAAAGTTGAACTGGATCACAGATATGAGAATCTAGGTCACATATCTCATTGACTTCAATATCAAAAAATTGAGAACTTGCCAATTTGTCAATAGGATCTTCAAGAGTGTATAATTGGTCAAGTTCAATATGATCCTCACAGATGGGTGATTCAATTTCATTATGGATTGGTACAGGATCCAATGTTGACTCGGGGAAAGATCGAAATCAGGTGAAGATACTGGAGTCATTATTGAATCAGGAAGAAGCATTGAATCACTAAGTTGGGGTTCAAGATCATATTCATTCTCAAGTTCTATTTCATGAAAGGAATAACTTGCCAAATTGTCAATATCTTTTTCAAAATTTGGAGTTTGGGTAAGTTCAAATGGTTGTTCTGAAATAGAATCTTGATTTCCAAAACAACATGACTCTTTGGCTCTAACAGAATGGTAAGTGACATCAGGACGGTGGGAACGTAGAGATTCGACCATCATATCTATGTCACGATTTCTAGCATTTTGAGCATGAGTCATGGCTTCTAGCATCTTTCATAATTGATGGGTTCATTATTTTGATGAAAAGATGAAGAGTTGTCTTGGAAGTGGTATTGAAATTGTGAGTCCATCAGATTTTGGGATTTGTGTTTGGACTCACGCATACTCCATTCCAAATTGATGGTTTCCTATTTTGGACGGGTGGAACTGAGTATGAATCTTGAACATAATGTGGACTGGGTGGGAAGGAGGGCAAGGTGGTTGGAAATTATGCTCGGGGGAGTTGAATCCCCACTGACTCGGTGAAGAGTTGAAATCATTATGGAAATTATAGTTATTAGATGGGGGGTATGGGTCATATTGATTCGGATAAGACCAATCCGGCACACTAGGTTGGTTAAAGTCATGATATGCCGGGTTGGTAATATCCGAAAAAGAGTTTGATGTGTAATATGGATTATTATTATAGTTGAAAAAATTATTATTATAAGCCATATCACACAATGGAATACAAACAAAAGAAAGAAAAACAAACAAATAAACAAACAAGAAAAAAAATTCTAACCTAAGTTAGGGTAGACCTAGACCTAGACGACTCCTAACTGGTTAGACTGTCCACGGGAGGTCTAATGTAGACTTTAACCACAAGCTAATCAGCCAGGTCAGGGCAAGGTTGGTGGGAGGTTTTCCGTCAAAGACGTTCCTTAATTAAATAACCACCAACCTTCGGGCTTTCGGCCCTCAATCCCTTTCCTAGACACTGATTTTGCAGGAGTTAGATTCCAACATTTTCCCCCTTAGGATAATCTCCTAATTGAGTCCGAGATGTCCCTAGGGCCAACGTTTACTCGATTTTAGGTTGGGCTTGGGTTAGTGAGTGCTTGGATTCTGATTTTTGGGCTAAGGAAGGGTGATTAAATCCCCACCTTATCTTGTTATGGGTTAGTGCCCTTAAGATGATTTTGTGCAAGGTGTGCAAGATAAAGAAAGTAACATTCAAAAGCAAATATCACCCAAGAATGTTTCCTATGCTATATGCTATGCTTACATACCTTGTCTCCAGCACTCTTCAACAGTAAAAAAAATAAATGAATTGAAAAGAACGCGTGCCTAAAATGCAAACGTCTAATCATTTTTAACTTTTGCAACAACTTTTTACTGTTGATTATTAGCAGGTTTTTGTGATGGCATATAAGAAATAAATAATTGCAGAAAACTATAATTTGCAAAGCTAGCAGCCCTGCAAAAATCTGTTAGTAGTCAACTCGTCCTTGCCGTGGAAATGCGGCAATTCAGAGGGCCCTTGGTCTCTGCTTTCTATAGCAAAGGCCCAAGGCCACTTATATGTTACTGCAACCTTAAATTTTAGCTTTGCTTGCCCTGAACCTGCAACAGAGAAGAAAATTCGTTTAGTTCTAAAAAAAAAAAATTCAGATTTCAAAAAAAAAAAAAAAATTCAGATTTCAAAAAAAAAAACATGTTACCCTCCCCGGCAACGGCGCCAAAATTTGATTGAGGCTAACCTGCACAAAAAATACGAGATTATAGAACTTAAAAAGAGAATGTGCAAGTGCTCAATACTTCCGCTATAGCAAGTGGCTATGCGGGTCGTGATCCACAAGGAGGGTTTGCGATGGAAGCTTTACAGGTTTTTTTTTATTGAAATCGTTAAGAAAACAAAACGATAGTTCTTCTCTGTTTTTAAGTTAACAAAAAGAAAAAGAAGTTATGTTAAAGTTAAGAAGAAAGCGAGAGATGAAGAAGGTGGACAAATCAGAAAACAAGAAAAACGACTATGTACAATGAAGTGGAAAGAAGAATGAAAACGATTTGAAAGAAGTGGTTTGTGATCTAAACTAAGAAAGAAAGAAAGAAGTAAAGAAAAGTAAAGAGATACTTACCGAGGTTGAGTGATGACTTACTTGGAAACCTTTTTGCAAGTTCTACCTTTTTGCTTCGGAGGCGTTCAACGCATAGATCATAAGCTCGAGCTCGGTCCCCGTGCACATTATATCGTCAAGCATATGAAGTACGAAGTGATGCGAGCTTGGAAGGGAGAGACGTCTTCATGAACTATCGCTGGCTCTCACGTAGCTTAGTTCTACTTGCTTTGGAATTCACTTGTACACTCAATCAAACACAACCAAGGTAAAGTAGAAGGAGGAAGAGGAAAGCAAAACAAAACGGAAAGTAAAGATACAAACATAAACAAATGTTACCTTTATTGCTTACTGAAACCATGAAAGAAAGGAGGAGGATACATCGTCGGTGTCACTCTCAACTTCAGCCTCTCTCTCTTACTTACATGAATCTTCTTCTACCCTAAGTTACATCCAAATTACATAACAAGAAAAGAAAAACCTAAACTACAAAGAATTAAAACTAGGCTAAATCCTAATTTGCCTTGACGTCCATTTTCAGTGCACAATATGGCCTTTTATAGGCATAAAACCCCAACCACCAAGATCCCGGGGAGGTCGGGGGAGCAAACGCTCCCCTAACTCCCCAAGATTGCCGCAAAAACGCGGCTATTGCCGCGTTTTTGCGGCAATCTTGTGGCCAGGTGGCCACATCAAGAGGGGGGTGGCTCCTGGTTTGAAGTGGGGCTCGTATCTCCTGCTGGTTTTCGTGTTGCTTCTTCAACCGCTGACTGAATCGACTTTTGATTTTCTAGCTTCGATTCCTCGATTCAAGGAGAGTTTTTCTCAACCCCTTGATATGCCAAGATATAGCCCAGATTTCTTCACTTCGAATTTATTCTGAATTAATTCAGAATAAAGTGGGCTTTTGGGCTTGTTCTTCTTTATTCCTTTGAGTATTTGGGCCTACATTTAGCAAAGAAAAAAGACACTTATTATATCATTTATTAGCAAACAAGTGTGGTAAAGTGACAACATAAATGCAATGTATGTGACAAATTACCGGTCGACCGACCTCAGTCAAGTCGACTAGGTTAGTTGACTTAGTCGACTGATTGAAGTCTGGACTGAAAACTGGGCTAGAAAACTTTGTAAAATATTTTTCTAAAAATCTTTTAACACTTCTAAAAATTCACAAAACTTATTTTGTAATTTTGTATTGAAACATAACTTGTGATAAAAATTTCAAGACATATATCAATCACATCAATTCATTTTCGAGTCTTGCAATTTTATCAAAAACAAACACTTGTATTTTTCACAAACTTGATTTTTCAATACATGAATAGGATAGACAAAATAATTTGTATAAGTCATTTAAGCATGTATGTATAACAAATACATCTATTATACATATAAATCATGTAAACTTTTTTTGATCAAACTATTCATGAAAACTCATATCGGTTAAACTAAAAACCGAAAAACCAATATCAAACATAAACATGTGTGTGTTATTGTGCACTTGAGCATATCAACTATACTAAGCTTTACAATATGGATCTAAAACACACTATCTAAACTATGGATACCTAAGTCTTCTTGATGATCTTCATCTTCAGTTGACTTGCTCCAAAACTCCATCCAAGGGCTAGGCAATGTGTGATCTTGAAGCTTTGGCCCTGGAATCATCATGAAAAGCTTCTAAACTCCTTATTGAAGTTAATCACCAACTAATATCTTGGTTAATGATCTGAAACTTAAACAACACAAGATTATTAATAAACATAACTACATGAGTTAATCATCATCAAAACTAGAGTGGAAGGCCTTTGGCCAACAATCTGCCCCTTTTTGATGATGACAAAACTCTTGGAGTTATATATGCATGGATTAAAGTTAAGCTTCAAAGAAACTCCCCCTTAACTCATGCATAAACAAGTAAACAAAGGATATGCAATGAATGTATATAAACATGTATGCATCAACATGCATAAAACATATTCTAAAAGCTCTAGATACCAATTAAATTAATAAGCATTAACAAAATACTAGATGCTCTAGATACCAATAAAACATCAATAAAACATAATATATGCAAAAACATAAGTATGCATATATAAAACTTATAAAAACACACATTATTCTCCCCCTTTTTGTCAATCATCAACAAAGGGGTAAACAATCAAAACAATAAATGAGGGTAAAAATCTTTCCCCCCTTTTTTTGTCAATCAAAACAATAAAACAATGTTCTCCCCCCTTTTTGTCTAAAAACAAAAACAGGTCAATAAGGGGTGACTATAAAACATGATATCAATTGAAGGTATGTCAATGAAGTAT
Organism: Agave tequilana; assembly: GCA_038442645.1. Classification (NCBI taxonomy): domain Eukaryota; kingdom Viridiplantae; phylum Streptophyta; class Magnoliopsida; order Asparagales; family Asparagaceae; genus Agave; species Agave tequilana. The sequence goes on along the minus strand of JAVJIF010010888.1, from coordinate 44,037 downwards.
CTTGATACCAATTGAAAGAAAATAAACAATAAAATATTGATACCAATTTAAGCAAAACACATGAAAATCTTGATACCAACTTGAATTAACATAATGAATTTTGAATGTCTAAACACAAATATTTTGATACCAATTGTAAATATTTTTCATTTTGAATATATGATACCAATTTTAAATTTTCAATCATAAAGTAAGGGAGTGGGAATCAAATACCAATTGAAATATGAAAAGCGAATTTTCTGCCCCTTTATGAAATACCAACAAAACTATGCTTAGGCTTGAAATAAGATACCATTGAAAACTAAATCAATTTAAGTAAAGTTGAAGTTCAAGCTCTAGTATAACAAGATTTGTGCTTTAAAGATATAGGGATATAATAAGCACAAATAAAATAAGTATATGTGTATGAAATAGAATGAGTACCAATCACTAATAGATGATACCAATTGAAAATATACATACACAATAAACATATGAGTATACAAAAAGGATCAAAATGATACCAATTGAAAGAGTTCAATGATACCAATTGACATAACTGAAAAACACCTAGAGGGGGGGTGAATAGGTGTAAGTGCTAATCTAGAAACTTAATTGCAAAACTAAGTGCGCTAAATGCGGAAGCTAATGCAAATTATGCACAAACTAATACAATTCAACAAGTGTAGCCGAATTCCCCTTGCGAGTCTCTGGACTAACTCCCCTTGATTCCCTTGAAATGGGTTGAGGCGCTATGTGAAGCTCTTGTTGGATGAGTATATTTGGCACACACACAAGCAATCCTAGCAATGTGAACACACAATCAAGCCAGCAATCAAGAATATGGCAATATGAAAATGCAAGGCACAACACAAGCAAATGATATGATATGGCAATATGAATTATGCACAACACAAGCAAGTATGATATGCTAATGAAGTATGATGCTTTGCACAATTATAAGAGAGAGAGTTAGAGAGACAATGGATCAAAACGCAAACACCAAGATTGTTTCGAGGTTCGAGCACCTTGCTCTACATCCCCGCCTACACCACCGTGTAGGATTTCCACTATCTCAACTCCCACCGAGGGAACCTCTACCAAAGAGGATTTCTTACAACTCTAGGAGTACCAAACTCCTCTCTCAAACAACCACCTCACAACCGAGGGGCAAGGCCCGTAGCCAATACAACACCAATTCACACACCTCTACGGAAGAGGCTCACAACCAACACTATTACCTCTACCTAAGAGGCTCACAACCAATACCACTCCGATCACCTCTACCGAAGAGGGATACAACAATGAAGGAGGGTTTACAACAAGTGGTTCCAAAACCACAAACTCTCTTTTTCTTTCTTTTTCCACAAAACAAAGATCCTAATAGTTTAGGATAGAAGATAGCTCAAGTGTGGAACAAGTGTTTTTGGAAACAAGCAACAAAGAAAAATCTTTGGAAAATACTTGCAATATGATAGAATTGAAGATCTAAGCAAAATCCCAAAAACCTATTTTTCTTTGATTTTTCAAAAACCCTAAAACAATAAAGATGAGAAGTTTTTGCACTTAAAACTCTTTTGAAAACTCTTTTAAACACTTCAGAAAACTGAAAATTTTTCTCTTGGAAAACTTGGCTAAAATCCCCAAGAGATGGGTTTTATATAGCCCCTATACAAAACTAGCCGTTAGGCTGAGTTGGCAGTCTGACAGACTGCCGGTCGACCGGTCCGGTCGACCGCCAACGGTCAGAATTATGACCGTTGGGCAACAGCGGTCGACCGCCCCGGTCGACCGAACGAAAAAACCCGAGAGCAGAGCTCTCAACTCCGGTCGACCGTCCCGGTCGACCGTGTCTGTGCCTAACAGACGTGCACGTCTGTGCACGTCGGTCGACCGCAACGGTCGACCGGCCCTTGGTGCGGTCGACCGTGACGGTCGACCGACCAGCCTGTCAGCACAAAACAAGGTCAGAAAATTTTGGAAAAATATTTATAAAAACCTTTTATCATTTCTGAAAATTTCATAAAACTTGTTTTATCATTTTATGTTAAACATAAACATGTGATAAAAATTTCAAGACAATATAACAACATATCAATTCATTTTTGTGTCTTGCAAATTTTATCAAAAACAAAACCTTGTAGTTTGTCAAACTTGATTTTTTCAAAACATGAATAGGGATATCAAAATAAGTTTGTTTACCAAGTTAAAGCATGTATGTATAAATAAAAAACATCTACTATACATATAACATATGTAAACTTGTTTGATCAACTATTCATAAAAACCAAATATCAAATCATAAAACGTGTGTGTTTTGTGTTCACTTGAGCATATCAACTAAACTAAGCTTTACAAATATGGATCTAAACTCTATCTAAACTAGGATACCTAAGTCTTCTTGACGATCTTCATCTTCAAGTAGACTTGCTCCAAAACTCCGTGATTTTCCAAGTGCAAAGGTATGATCTTTAAGCTTTGGCATCGGAATCATCATGAATAGCTTCTAATCATCTTGTTGAAGCTAATCACCAACTAATATCCTGTTAATGATCTGAAACTTAGAAACACAAGAATATTAGTAAACATAACTACATGAGTTGATCATCATCAAAACTAGAGTGGAAGGCCTTTGGGCCAACAATCTCCCCCTTTTTGATGATGACAAAACTCATGGAGTTATATATGCATGGATTAAAGTTAAGCTTCAAAGAAGCTCCCCCTTAACTCATGCATAGGGATAAACTATAAATATATGCAATGAATATTAAACATGAAACATGCATATGCATAAACAATAAATGGTTCTAGATATCAAATGGAATATTCAAACAAAATAACCTCTAGATACCAATTACAAAGCAAACTCTATAAATCAATTAAACTTAATATTCTTGAGATACTTGAGATTAAAACATAATATATGCATAAACATAAGCATGGAGTTTATATATACATGTAAACTTCATAAATCTTTCTCCCCCTTTTTGTCAATCATCAACAAAGGGGTAATCAAAACCATAAATAAAACGAGGGGTAAAAATCATTCTTCCCCTTTATGTCAAACAAAACAATAAAAGACAATGTTCTCCCCCTTTTTGTCTAAAACAAAACAAAGTCAATAAGGGGTGACTTTAAAAACATGATATCAATTGAAAATATGTCAATGAAGCTCTTGATACCAAAAGAAATAAACAAGGATAATAAGTGTATATGCTATATACATTCATGAAGAGGAAGACGCTAAGTTAGCTTCCCTACACATATGCATTACATGAAGGAGGGAAGTTAAGCCCTAATTCACATAACACACATTATGTAATGAATAAGAGGAGATGTGAAGCTCCCCTACACACGTGTACCACATAAAGAAGAGATGTGAAGCCCTTCAATACACAATACACTCAACATGAATCTATATGAAGAGATGTTAAGCTCTCCTTGCATATAGCAATACAAATCAAAACTTTGAATATTTTCTTTAAACAAAATTTTGGAAATACCAATTGTAATTAAACATAAGTCTTGAATTCTTAAACATGAATCTTGAAACCAAACAAATTTTGAATTTCTTAAATATGATACCAATTGTAATATCTTACCAATTGAAAAGATTTTACATAGAAACATTTATACCAATTGTAAGAATTGTTCATTTTAAAACATATAAACAAAATTGATGTTGATATCATATATTTAAAATAACAACTTTTAATCATAAAGTGTGGGAGTACAAATACCATTGAGATACAAAATCAAATTTTCTCCCCCTTTATGAAATACAAACTAAAATATGCATAGTCTTGATACCAATTTAAAAGTAATCATTGACACAAAATTGAAACTCAAGCACTAGCATAAACAGATTTGTGCTCTAAGATATAGGAATATAGTAGGCACAAATAAAACAAGTACATGTGTATGAAATGAAATGAGTATCAATCACCAATAGATGATACTAATTGAAAAACATACATACACAATAAACAATTATGAGTATACAAAAAGGATCAAATTGATACTAGTTGAAAGAGTTCAATGATACCAATTGAATCAAAAACATGTGTATATCTCATATCATCTACCACCCTTCATATGCACAAGGTAAAATATTTTCAATGAAGCATACAAGGCATAATCGCCCATCCATCCTCCCATCCTACCGCCCTTGGATGGTAGGGGTTTTCAAAGATAGATTTGAAAATATAGCTTAGTTTGAAAATCACTACCAAATTGAAGAACATCGCAACTAGTTAAATGGAAAACTTGTTAACTAACACGAAATCCTTCAAGCAAGGAATAAAACAAAAATGAAATTCACATGATAATCATCACTCTAACAATAAAGCATACCTCATGAGAAACAAAACATGAGCAATAGATATGAGTGTACAAATAATATGTGAAGATCATAATCATGAAAAATATTTCATTAAGCTCAATTATCCCTTAAAACATAATTTCCATCAAAAACATAAAAAATCATATAAAACTCCTTATTTAATCTTCAAGGCATATGTATGTCTAATACAAGCTAAAATATACATACATATCCAAAACTCAATGAGTCCACTAAATGTATATTCATGAAGGCACGTGGCTCAAAAAGATGTATATGTATAAGATTAGTTTGAACTAGATAGACATATACATGAAGTTAAACATAAATACCTGAAACATGAAAAACTAAATTTTCATCTAAAACCAATTTCATTTCAAGGTATATGTATGAATTGTCAATACACTAAGTATACATACATATCCCTAAACACAATTGAGTCCAAATATAGATTTGCATGAAAGGCAAATGACTCAAGGGGTATACATGTATATCTTAAAGTTTGGCAATACAAACATATACATGAAGTGAAATACACAATCATAAAACAAATTCAAAAATGGAATACAAGTTTGAAATGTATGAATCATCAAAACTAGACTATACTAACACATGTAATGGGTTCAAATAAGCAATCAAGCCCAACATACATAGATTTATTTGTGGCCCACTATATGTACAAGTATAATTCCTAGTCTTAATGAAAACTAACACTTAAACATGTAATCAAGTCATTGAGCATCAAAACAAACACGAATACTATATTTCTAACTAAAACACATACAAAATTCATCAAAATTCTTTTATTTGAATTTTAAACTACATATACATGCAAATAGGATAACAAGTATAAATGAACGAATCATCAAAACTAGCTCATGCGTGTACATATAGTGAATACAAATGAGCATGAAGTTCAATTGCATATAAAACAAATGTAACTCACTATTTGTACATGTATAACACAAGTTTTGACAAAATCCACATTTAAACATGTCATAACCACAAGGAGTATCAAAACAAGTTAGAAATCAACATCATAAGAACTAAAACATGATTACTATGAAAATTCACATGTATTAGATTCATGATGTACATTATAGCTAAACAAACGGTGAGAACACTAATATGAGTTCATATAAGCATGTGTGTCTCAAATACTATACATGTATGTCAAGGATCTAATAAACATGGAATGAACATACTAATCCATAGACATCAAAAATATGCCATAAACAAATGAATATGAAAGCATGGGAGTTTAGGAATCGTTACCAAAACTCAAGGCAACTCTCCTTGTCTCCAAAACTTGGTGGTCCTCTCCACCATCCTTCCCTTGAAAGTGATGCATCCATTTTGATTTCCATGAAGTCTGGAACGCATCCACTCCAAGGTGCCATCACTCTCACGTCATGTGAGAGCCCACACCTACATTAAACAAAGGAGGGGTGGTCTTTGGTACCCACATCTTGTTGGGTCCATAGGGGTTAGTCCCTTCCCTAACCCAACAAATTTCTTTGCTAAATTAGTAGTATGTAATCTATCAAAACAAATTTAGCAAGGTGGCCCTTACGTCCACAATGTGTACATGTGTACACATGAGCAAACATATGGTGATGGGTGTGTCCGTGAGGAGCATGTGTATGCCGTGAAGGGTGTGCATGCATAAAGGTTGGAACTTGTTTCATTCGAACCAAGGATTCCAATCGTGTGTGGTTCATGGAACATTGGCTCATAGTGGAGCCCAAACAATCTACTCTCTTCTTTAACATACAATATCATCATTAATTCTAGAAGAAGAGGTACATGCATTAGGTAGACTAGATGAAGAGGCTACACTAGCATGGCAATCATGAGAATCAATCTTATTTTGCAAAACAATATTTTTCTCTAAGCAAACATTTAAATCATTGGAAATAGAAATGATTTTATTTTTCAAAGCCACATTCTCTTTTAAAACAAAATCAACTTTTGAAGACAAGTTTTCATTTTTCTTCAAAAGATCATGGCAATCATTTTTAGATTTTAAAAATTCATTTTCTTTTAGTGCAATTTCCAATTGAGATCTCAATGAATCCCTTTCATTAAAGGCCTCAACTTTCTCTTGCAAAACACAATCAAGTCTAGAATGCAAACATTTATTTTCTTTTTCAATATCTAGACTTTTCTTTTTCAACACGTTATATTTTTCTATTAACTTTTCACACACAATAGATAGTTCTTCATTTAAGGCATGGGGATCAACATAATCATTTGAAGAACTAGCACAATCATTACTATCTAGTTGAGATTCCGAATGTACCTCAAGGGAGTCATTCCCTTGGACCATGTAGCATATAGAGTTGGATTCTCCACTAGATTCCTCTTCTTGGATTTGGACTTGAAGCTTGGAGGTGTTGGTGGTTGTTGTCAACTTGTTCCACACTGCAAAAGCGGAATCAAGATTAGAAACACGTAAAAGATATTCTTTTGATAAAGTGCTTCTAATAGCCTCTAGGGCTTGTGCATTTGCCCCTATATGATTGCAATCACCAAGATAACATCTCTTGGTGGCCGCAAGGAAAACATGCAAACCTAGGGTCTTTAGGTACATGGACATCCTATACTTCCAAATATCAATGTTGGAAGGATCATAGCTAGGTGGGGTCATGAAGTCCATGGTATAAACTAGATGTGTGCAAACAAGCAAATGCAAATGAGATTAGTAAGCAAATGGATCACTCCAAGGATGTAAGCCTAAGTATCAGGAGCAATAGCTCTGATACAATTGAAAAACACCTAGAGGGGGGGTGAATAGGTGTAAGTGCTAATCTAGAAACTTAATTGCAAAACTAAGTGCGCTAAATGCGGAAGCTAATGCAAATTATGCACAAACTAATACAATTCAACAAGTGTAGCCGAATTCCCCTTGCGAGGCTCTGGACTAACTCCCCTTGATTCCCCTTTAAATGGGTTGAGGCACTATGTGAAGCTCTTGTTGGATGAGTATAAGTTGGGCACACACACAAGCAATCCTAGCAATGTGAACACACAATCAAGCCAAGCAATCAAGAATATGGCAATATGAAAATGCAAGGCACAACACAAGCAAATAGATATGATATGGCAATATGAATTATGCACAACACAAGCAAGTATGATATGCTAATGAAGTATGATGCTTTGCACAATTATAAGAGAGAGAGTTAGAGAGACAATGGATCAAAACGCAAACACCAAGATTTGTTTCGAGGTTCGAGCACCTTGCTCTACATCCCCGCCTACACCACCGTGTAGGATTTCCACTATCTCAACTCCCACCGAGGGAACCTCTACCAAAGAGGATTTCTTACAACTCTAGGAGTACCAAATCCTCTCTCAAACAACCACCTCACAACCGAGGGGCAAGGCCCGTAGCCAATACAACAACCAATTCACACACCTCTACCGAAGAGGCTCACAACCAAACACTATCACCTCTACCTAAGAGGCTCACAACCAATACCACTCCGATCACCTCTACCGAAGAGGGATACAACAAATGAAGGAGGGTTTACAACAAGTGGTTCCAAAACCACAAACTCTCTTTTTCTTTCTTTTTCCACAAAACAAAGATCCTAATAGTTTAGGATAGAAGATAGCTCAAGTGTGAAAACAAGTGTTTTTGGAAACAAGCAACAAAGAAAAATCTTTGGGAAAATACTTGCAATATGATAGAATTGAAGATCTAAGCAAAAATCCCAAAAACCTATTTTTCTTTGATTTCCCAAAAAACCGTAAAACAATAAAGATGAGAAGTTTTTGCACTTAAAACTCTTTTGAAAACTCTTTAAACACTTCAGAAAACTGAAAAATTTTTCTCTTGAAAAACTTGGCTAAAATCCCAAAGAGATGGGGTTTATATAGCCCCTATACAAAATTAGCCGTTAGGCTGAGTTGGCAGTCTGACAGACTGCCGGTCGACCGGTCCGGTCGACCGCCAACGGTCAGAATTATGACCGTTGGGCAACAGCGGTCGACCGGCCCGGTCGACCGAAAAAACCCGAGAGCAGAGCTCTCAACTCGGTCGACCGTCCCGGTCGACCGTATCTGTGCCTAACAGACGTGCACGTCTGTGCACGTCGGTCGACCGCAACGGTCGACCGGCCCTTGGTGCGGTCGACCGTGACGGTCGACCCGACCAGCCTGTCAGCACAAAACAAGGTCAGAAAATTTTGGAAAAATATTTTATAAAAACCTTTATCATTTCTGAAAATTCCATAAAACTTGTTTATCATTTATGTTAAAACATAAACATGTGATAAAAATTTCAAGACAATATAACAACATATCAATTCATTTTTGTGTCTTGCAAATTTTATCAAAAACAAAACCTTGTATTTTGTCAAACTTGATTTTTCCAAAACATGAATAGGGATATCAAAATAAGTTTGTTTACCAAGTTAAAGCATGTATGTATAAATAGAAAACATCTACTATACATATAACATATGTAAACTTATTTTGATCAACTATTCATAAAAACCAAATATCAAATCATAAAACGTGTGTGTTTTATGTTCACTTGAGCATATCAACTAAATAAGCTTTACAAATATGGATCTAAAACTCTATCTAAACTAGGATACCTAAGTCTTCTTGACGATCTTCATCTTCAAGTAGACTTGCTCCAAACTCCGTGATTCTCCAAGTGCAAAGGTATGATCTTTAAGCTTTGGCATCAGAATCATCATGAATAGCTTCTAATCATCTTGTTGAAGCTAATCACCAACTAATATCCTGTTAATGATCTGAAACTTAGAAACACAAGAATATTAGTAAACATAACTACATGAGTTGATCATCATCAAAACTAGAGTGGAAGGCCTTTGGGCCAACAATAACAATAAGTTCAAGTGTATAACTCATAACCTAATCCACCCTTCATATGCACAAGGTAAAATGATTTTCACTATAAAGCATACTTGAGCATAATCGCCCATCCATCCTCCCATAAAGGGTAGGGTTTTCAAAAATAGATTTGAAAATAAGCTTGGTTTGAAAAGCTCTACCAAAATGAAGAATACCGTAACTAGCCAAAATGAAAATCTTATAAACTAGTACGAAATCCTTCAAGTAAGGAATAAAATAAAATATTTTCATAAAACACATGTAAATCACATAGCACTTGAAAACACTCAATATTCAATAAAGTCCATTCATGCTCATACTCATGAGAAATATTTAAAAAATTGTGAGTGTACAAGTAATGTGTGACATGACATTATGAAATTTTCAATTAATCCAATTAAAATTATTTAATCTTCAAGGCATAAATATGTCTAATACAAACTAAAGCATACATACATATCCAAAACACAACGAGTCCACAAAAATATATGCATTAAGGCACGTGGCTCAAAAGGATATCATGTATATCTAATATTTTGGATAAAATAGACATATACATGAAGTAAATAAATAAAACAAAGCAAGAAAAACTAAATCTTCATCAAAACAAATTTCATTTCAAGGTATATGTATGAATTGTCAATACAATAAGTATACATACATATCCCTAAAACACGATTGAGTCCATATATATAGATTTGCATGAAAGGCAAATGACTCAAGGGGGTATACATGTATATCTTAAAGTTTGGCAAAATAAACATATACATGAAGTGAAACAAATCCACAAATGGAATACAAGTTTGAAATGTATGCATCATCAAAACTAGACTATACTAGTACATCTAATGGGTTCAAATAAGCATTGAGCACAAACATATATAAAGATTTATTTGTGGCCCATTATATGTACAAATATAAGTCCTAGTCTTAATGAAAACTAACACAAACAAGTAATCAAATCATTTAAGCATTAAAAACAAGATAAAAATCATCATGATAAGACTAAAACATGATTACTATGTAAATTCACATGTATTAGATTCATGATGTACATTATAGCTTAAACAAAAGTGAGAACACTAAGTATGGGTTCATATAAGCATGTGTGTCTCAAAACTATACATGTATGTCAAGGATCTAATAAACATGGAATGAACATACTAATCCATAGACATCAAAAACATGCTATAAACAATGAATATTAAAAGCATGTAAATAATAAATAGGAGTTTAGAGATTTATACCAAAATCGATAAGGGCATCTCTCTAGTCTCCAACACATGATGGTCATCTCCACCAAACCTTCCCTTGAAAGTGATGCATCCAATTGATTTCCTTTAAGTACGGAACGCATCCACTCCAAGGTGTCGCTACTCTCACGTCATGTGAGAGCCCACACCTACATTAAACAAAGGAGGGGTGGTCTTTGGTACCCATACTCTTTTGGGTCCATGGGGGTTAGTACCTTCTCTAACCCAAACAAACTTATTTGCTAAATTACAATTCATGTATACGATCAAAACAAAATTTAGCAAGATGGCCTTTTCGGCCACAATGTGTACATGTGTACACATGAGCATACATGAGTTGATAGTGTCCGTGGAGCATGTGTATGCCGTGGAGGGGTGTGCATGCATAAAAAGATGGAACTTGTTTCTTTCGAACCAAGGTTTCCAAGCGTGTATGGTTCATGGCACATTGGCTCATAGTGGAACCCAAACAATCAACCTTCTTCTTAAGCATGTATATTTTTATTGTTAATTAAAGAAGAGGTGGCACATGCAATAGGTGATCTAGGTGAACCTACCCTAGCATGGCAAACATGTGAATCAATTTTAATTTCAAAGATTCATTTTTCTTAACACAAATGTCTAATTCTTTTGTAATGAAACAATTCATTTTCAAAGACTCATTCTCTCTTAAAACAAATTTAATCTTTGAAGATAAAAACATTATTTTTCTTCAAAAATATTTTCACAATCATTTTTATTTTTTAAAAATTTATTTTCTTTAAGTGCAAGATCAAGTTGAGATTTTAATGAATCCCTTTCATCCAAAATCTCATCTTTCTCTTGCAAAACACAATCAAGTCTAGAATGCAAACATATTTTCTTTTCAATTTCTAGACTTTTCTTTTTCAAAACTTTATATTTTTCTATTAATTTTTCACAAACAATAGAAAGTTCTTCACTTAAAGCATGGGGATCAATATAATCATTTGAAGAACTAGCATCATCATCATCATCTAAGTGGGTTTCCGAGTGTACCTCAAGGGAGTCATTCACTTGGATCATAAGCATTGAGATTCGGATCTCCACTAGATTCCTCTTCTTGGATTTGTACTTGAAGCTCGGAGGTGGTGGTTGTTGTCAACAAATTCCACACTGCAAAGGCGGAAGCAATGTTAGAAAACACGTAAAAGATAATCTTTAGATAAAGTGCTTCTAATGGCCTCTAGGGCTTGTGCATTAGCCCCTATATGATTGCTATTACCAAGATAGCATTTCTTGGTAGCGGCAAGATAAACATGCAAGCCTAGGGTTTGGAGGTATAGGGACATCCTAGTCTTCCAAACAAGAATGTTGGAAGCATCATACATAGGTGGGGTCATGAAGTCCATGGCAAACTATATGAGTGTGCAAACAAACAAATGCAAACAATAGATTAGCAAGCAAATGGATCTCACTCCTAGGATGTTAAGCCTAAGTATCAGGAGCACCCGCTCTGATACCAATTGAAGGGACACTTAGAGGGGGGGTGAATAGGTGTTATTGCTAATCTAGAAACTAAATACAAAACTAAGTGCGCTAAAAGCGGAAGCTAATGCAAATCTTGCAATCACACTTAGTACAATCAACAAGTGTAGCTGAATTCCCCGTGAAGGGCTCTGGATTAACTCCTCTTGATTCCCCTTGAATGGGTTTGAGGTGCTATGTGAAGCTCTTGTTGATTAGGTACAAGTGAGGCACACACACAAGCAAGCCAAGCATATAATGGATGTACAACAATATGAAAGATGCAAGGCAATCAACACAAGCAAATAGATATGATAATGTGTATGATGCTTTGCACAAATGTAAAGAGAGAGAGTTAGAGAGACAAGTGGATCAAACGTAAAGGCCAAGATATGTTTCGAGGTTCGAGCACCTTGCTCTACATCCCCGCCTACACCACCGTGTAGGATTTCCAATCCACTATAACATCCACCGAGGACTCCCACCGAGGGAACCTCACCGAGAAGGATTTTTACAACAAGGGAGTACCGAACTCCTCTCTCAAACAACCACCTCACAACCGAGGGGTAGGCCCGTAGCCGATAAAACCAACAACAACCAATCACCTCTACTGAAGAGGGATATACAAACCAACTCCACCTCTCACTAGAGGGAGCAAACCAATCACCGATCACCTCTACCGAAGAGGGATACACAATGAATAAGGGTGTACAACAAGTGGTTTCTTTAACCACAAATAATCTCTCTTTCTTTTCTCTTTTCTTTTTTCACAAAATAAGATCCTAATAGATTAGGATAGAGATAGCTCAAGTGTGGAAAACTAGGTGTTTTTGGAAACAAGCAACAAAGAAAATACTTGGAAAATTCTTGTAAAAGATGGAGAATGAAAACCAATACAAATGTCCCAAATTCCTATTTTCTTTGATTTTCCAAAAACCCAAAACAATAAAGATTAAAAAGATTAAAGCCCAAAAATACTTTAAAAAACTCTTTAAAAACACTTAAGAGAGTCTGGAATTTTTTCTCTTAAAACTTCTACCAAAACTATGAAGAGATGGGTTATATATAGCCCAATACAAAACTAGCCGTTAGAGCTGAGCTGGCAGCTCTGACAGGCGTCGGTCGACCGGCCCGGTCGACCGACAATGGTCAGAAATATGACCGTTGGCAACCACGGTCGACCGGCCCGGTCGACCCAAACAAATAGAGAGCACTGCTCTCAGCCCGGTCGACCGGCCCGGTCGACCGTCCCAGGGTTTCCAAACGTGCACAGATTTGTGCACGTCGGTCGACCGGCCCAGTCGACCGACCTCAGTCAAGTCGACTAGATTAGTTGACTTAGTCGACTGATTGAAGCCTGGACTGAAAACTGGGCTAGAAAACTTATAAAAATATTTTTCTAAAAAATCTTTTAACACTTCTAAAAATTCACAAAACTTGTTTTGTAATTTTGTATTGAAAACACAAACTTGTGATAAAAATTTCAAGACATATATCAATCACATCAATTCATTTTCGAGTCTTGCAAATTTTATCAAAAACAAACACTTGTATTTTTCACAAACTTGATTTTTCAATACATGAATAGGATAGACAAAATAAGTTTGTATAAGTCATTTAAGCATGTATGTATAACTAGAATACATCTATTATACATATAAAATCATGTAAACTTGTTTTGATCAAACTATTCATGAAAACTCATAATCGGTTAAACTAAAAACGAAAAAAAACCAATATCAAACATAAAACATGTGTGTGTTATTGTGCACTTGAGCATATTAACTATACTAAGCTTTACAATATGGATCTAAAACACACTATCTAAACTATGGATAACTAAGTCTTCTTGATGATCTTCATCTTCAAGTTGACTTGCTCAAAAACTCCATCCAAGGGCTAGGCAATGTGTGATCTTGAAGCTTTGGCCCTGGAATCATCATGAAAAGCTTCTAAACTCCTTGTTGAAGCTAATCACCAACTAATATCTTGGTTAATGATCTGAAACTTAAACAACACAAGATTATTAGTAAACATAACTACATGAGTTAATCATCATCAAAACTAGAGTGGAAGGCTTTGGGCCAACATTTCTCTCTCTAAAAATATTTATATTTTTTAATATATATATTGATGGCATGCTTGTGTTTTGAGACTCTGAAACTTTACAGATTTTCAAAGGTTTAGGCGAGGGTCCTCGTCTTGTTTTGGCTTTCCACGTTCGTCAGGTCGACTTGTATTTCATTATGTATTTGGATTGTATGCATATTTTGCATTAGGCTGGGCCCTTTTATTTACATGTGGCAGAGTGCCCTGTATTGTAGATATATATGCCTATGACGAATGTTTGTAATAGGATAATTAAATTTCTGTACATGTACCATGCCTGCAATGTTGCTCACTACTGCCTTATACATGCGTGTGATTGACACTAACACTTATGCAGGTACTATACCCAACCTCCGGGCTGCGTTCACCTCTGGGCTTTCTATACCTAACATTCGGGTTACGTTTAGCCTCTAGGCTCTCACACTCAGCCTCCGAGCTTCACCACTCCATGGTAGCCTAGATATTGACGTTTATATGCATACTCATATAATACTAACATCTCGTCCAGATACCCTTGTACCATCTCCAGGTTTCTGTCTACTCCTGGGCTAGCTACCCATTGGTTTTACGCCTGCACCCTTATGGGTTTCGTTCTGTAGCTACCGAGAGTGCGCCTAGACCCTGAGCGTACTCTAGCCATCGGACTCTCTTGCCTGCTTTCTCGAAAGAGGAGTGTACTTAAACTATCATATTCTCCTGCTCCGCCTAGTAGGCATGCTTAGCGCTTAGCGCTTTATCACTAGAGAGCGTTTAGACGGAATTCTACCAGATTTTAGACTCGCCATTTAAGCGATTCATTCCAGTATCTCCGTCAAGCGCTCTAGTGACTAGCACTGTTTGCTATCCACGCTCCAGTACTGCTTAAGCTCCGCTTGATTGTGCTTGGCTGTTATGCTATCACTTGATATGTTATCTCTTGATGTGTAATACTTGTTGTATTATTACCTGATATCTACATGCTATTATCTGATACCTGCCTGTATCACTTGACACTGATGTGTTGCCACTAACACCTAACATGTCACTATTTCACACCTGCTCCTGTTAGATATCACTTATCAGCTGCCACCTGTCATGTTAACACTTGACCTGTGAATATCACATTTACGGAAATCTATACCTGTTACCCTATATATATATAGTGACATGTATTCCTGTTATATGGTTGCATCTCAATTCTGAATTATTATTGTCACATTTGCACATTTATCTTTGATTATTCTTTATTTAACATTGCTATTTAACCCTCTTTTTGATTATAGTGTGTAGTTACTTAAATGAGAAGATATGGATAAAAGCTTCTATTTTATCCTAATCCTATCTAAATTTAGATTTTAATTTAAATCAATTTGAAATCAAGAGGAAGAAAGGATATATCATCATCTTCAAAATTCAATTCAAAATCATAAGACATACTTCTAGAAGATGGATGGGATAAAGCTAATCCAAGTAGGGATAAGGGTAATAATTCAAATTAAATAGAGTTCAAAATTAATTCAGACTCAGATTCCGACAGTATACTTTTAATATTTGAATCATAACTTTTACTACAGATATTCAAATCCGATGATTCACGATGCTACAGAAAAGGCTACAATTCTTATGTTTACTACTCTATCCAATTCAGCCGTCTGATGAGTCATATTTAACAATCAATATGCTAACTTGCTGCAGGACTAAATTCCCTATTAAATTAGCAAACCTTTAATTTATATCCTATTGTGATTAGTTTTGAGGCCTATTTAAAGAGCTGAAATCTCTCATACTCAAGTATCTCCACATCAGAGATCATACTTAGGATTTTTCTTTTAGTCTCTTCTCCAAATTTCTTTTGTAACTTTTAGATTCTAGTTTTACTTTTAGTTTTACTTCTAGTTCAAGATTTGTGAGAGGGAGAAGCCATTGTAATTCAAGTGACAGATTAATACAATGAGCTTTCATTTTTTTCATCTCCTTTGTTATTTATTTTATTTTTTACTTTTCTTGCTTTCTTTATTTCTTGATTTCTTTTGCTTACCATATTTACCATGATGTTTAGGCAAATCTTTTCTCATGGCTTACTAAGATATCATCACGATCATATCTAATGTCTAGCACATAACTGGATTAGATCATATGCATGCCTACTCCAATCTTTATTCTTGAAGACTCATTAAGATAAGAAACTAGGTTAAACACTTTTTATGTTCTTCTTAATCTATACTTGATAAAGATCTTGATATTTAATGTTTAACTTTATTAAGTGTTAGGGTTAGATATTTGCTGTACTTTCTAATGATCTTTCTTACACTACACATGACTGATAATCTTGATATTATAATGTTACATCTTGGTTAGTGCTATTTCAACCATACCCTAGTTTCTTTTCGTTGTATCTTACTTGATCTTGTAGTAAAATATCATTTTTAGGATTTAAAGTGAAGTAAATTCTTGCATAGGTTAGTAAGTTAATGGCGGTAGATAATTAGTAGGTCATATTTCTTTAACTGTTTTAAAACCCTAGATTACTCTCCGAATTTCATATTCTTCTTTATACTTCTAACACTTAATAATTGAGTTCTTATTCTTAGAAGAATACTTAACCAGTTTAGTGTTTAAGGAGATACCGAAAAGCTTCTATCGTATTACTCCCTGTGAATTCGACCCGCATAGCCCTTGCTATCGCAGATAATTTATGTGAGGCAGAGATTTTAACCAACATTCAAATAACATCTTTTTAACTCTAACTTATCTCTGTTTTTCCCGCGATCAAATTTTTGGCTCCGTTGCCAGGGAGGGAACAGTGTAAATTGTTTTCTAGCTAAATTCTTCTCTATTTATGTGAAAATCATAAAATAAATATATTTCTATGGCCTATCTAAATCTTTTGGTTACAATTCATTTGATAGGTCAGATCATCTTTCCATCCATCAACCTCTCTTTTCAAATTATCAAGACTATCCCCACCCCACTCTATCATCTTTTACATCATACCCTATAATTTGGTACAATTATCAAGAACCTCAAATTGACTAAAGCTTTGAAAACCTTTTGAAGATAAACTTAACTATTTGGATGATTCGATTAGGGATATCTTGGTTAGTTACATACCTCCAAAAGATATAATTCATTTAAATTTTGAGGAGATGTATGAGAATGAGCTCATATTTTTAGATATTTATGTTGCACCAATAATATTGTGTGATAATGAGGATGAAATTGTAAAGAGTGGTGTAGAGAAAAAGAGAAGGAGGAAGAGGAAAGTGATGAACAAGTTAGAGAAGATGAGAGCTAAAATGACAAAAAAGATTGACCTCTCTAATTTCACCACTAAAGAGGACACATTGAAATGATGGAAAGCGAGCTAGAGGAATAGACTTAAATAGTCTATCGGTGTACCTCCTTTACATTTCATTTTATGCATTTCATTCATAAATTGAGGACAGTGTATGAAATAGGTGTGGGGGAGGGTTCACTAACATACTAACATAGGTAGATATAAACAAAAAATTTTCTTTTTCTTTTAAAAAACTTTTTGAAAAAGAAAACAATACTTTGATTTTTTGTAAGTAAATAAGTTAATTTTAAGAAATAGAAAAATTATAATTAGGATTTCATAATCCTTGGTCAAAATAAGATTGTTTGTTTGATTTTAGGTTTAGGAGAAAAAATTGAAAAAGTAATTTAGTCCTGATTCTTTACCTTGATGAAATATGCATACTTTATACATTTACACACTTGAGATTCAAAAAAAAAAAGACTCTTGTGTCTTAGAAAATAATATATAAAATAAATAGATCTAATTATTAATTAGCTAGGTGCTTTGGTCTAAGAAAGCCTGGTATTTACATGAAAGGTAGTTAGGTAAGTTTGAGAACAAAGAAAATATATAAATATATGTATGTATTAACACATCTAAAATCAATTAGTTAGGTATTAGTGCCTCAAGAAGCCTTGATACTTACACAAAGAAAATAAGATGAGTTATACATATTAAAAAGGAAAAAAAGAAGTGTTTAAAGGGCAATGAAGTGGTAATTCTTCGAACTACTGCAAAAAATTTAAAAAATTTATATATATTAATATTCAAGGCATAAGAGTTGAAGTTAAAGAATCCTAAGTCAAAAAAACTCACGATCACAAAGGTGCATATGACTTAGGGTAAAATAAAAGATTAAGTGAGAAATTCAGTTTAAATTCTAACCTAAATTGATAATAAATATTTGCATCAAAACTAAGTATAGAAATGAATAATTTGGTGATCCTAAGACTTATAGATTACTTGATTTTCTCAAAAATATTTCAAATATTTTCTATCTTTCAAAATGATATTCAAAAATATTAATATTTTGTTTTTCTTTCTTTATGGATTTGTGGGTGTAATTCACTTAAACCCTCACGAGACAAAACTCGTCTTCTATGGGTAACCTAGGTTTAAAGGCTTGTTGTATGTGCTAAGTGTAATCATAATTCCTACGAAAGTAAGTTAGATTAGATTAGTTTTTCTTTTTTTAGTTTTGCTCGAGAACGATCAAAAGATAGGTGTGAGAGTGTGATTAAATCTCAATTTCGCATTATTATTGTCACATTTGCACATTGATCTTTGATTATTCTTTATTTAGCATTGCTATTTAATATTCTTTTTATTATGGTGTGCAGTTACTTAAATAAGAAGATATAGATACAAGAAGCTTGTATTTTATCCCTAATCCTATCTAAATTTGGATTTCAATTTAAATCAATTCGAAATCAAGAAGAGGAAAGGATATATCATCATCTTCAAAATTCAAATTCAAAATCAGAAGACATACTTCAAGAAGATGGATGGGATAAAGTTAATCCTAGTAGGAATAAGGAGGATAATTCAAATTAAATGGAGTTCAAAATCAATTCAGATTAGGATTCAGACTATACACATTTTAATTTGGATCATAACTTTGGCTACAGACATTCAAATCTAATAATTCAAGATGCTACAGAAAGAAAACTTGAAGATCTATAATTCTTGTGTTATATGACTCTATCCAATTCAGCCATCAGATGAGTCATATTCAGCAATCAATATGCCAACTTGCTGTATAACTGAATTCCCTATTGAATTAGGAAACCTTCTAATTTGTATCCTATTGTGATTAGCTTTGAGGCCTATTTAAAGAGCTGAAATATCTCACAATCAAGTATTTTCACATCAGAGATCATAACTTAAGATTTTTCTTTAGTTTTTTCACTAAATTTCTTTTGTAATTTTGTCATTCTAGTTTTAATGTTTATTTTTACTTCTGCTTCAAGATTTGTGAGAAGGGAAGCCATTGTAATTCAAGGTGACAGATCAATACAAGATTCTTTCATTTTTTTTTTCATATCACTTTTGTTATTTACTTTATTTTTGTTTTTTCTTGCTTTCTTTAGTTCTTGTTTTCTTTGCTTGCAATGTTTACCATGATATTTAGGTAGATCTTTTCTCATAACTTGTAAGATATCACCACCATCACCATCACATCTAATGTCTTGTAGATAACCAGATTAGATAATATGCATGCCTACTCTAATATTATTCTTGAAGACTCATTAGGATAAGCAACTAGGTTAAATACTTTTAATTGTTCTTCTTAATCTATACTTGATAAAGGTCTTGATATTTTAATGTTCAACTTTAATAAGTGTTAGGGTTAAAGATTTTCATGTATTTTCTAATGATCTTATTACTTTATACTTGACCGACAATATTGATATTGTAATATTACATCCTGGTTAGTGCTATTTCAACAATACCTAGTTTTTATCCTATGTATCTTACTTGATCTTGTCGTAAAATATCATGTTTAAGATTTAAAGTGAAGTAAATTCTTGCATAAGCATGTAAGTTAGTAATAGTAGATAATTAGTAGGTCATATTTCTTTAACTCTTTTCAAAAATCCTAGATTACTCTCCAAATTTCTTATTCTTCTTTATACTTCACATTTAACAATTAAACTCTTTTCTTAGAAGAATACTTGACCATTTTAGTTTAAAGATATACGAAAAGCTTTTATCACATTTCTCCTGGATTTGACCCACATAGCCCTTGCTGCCGCGCGAATAAATTGCGAAAGGCTGAGATTTAACAAACATTCAAATAACATCCATCTAACTCATAATTTTATCTCTATTTTTTCCGTAATCATTATACATGTACTCATGTACTCCTGATTCCTGAACATGTCCTGCTCCTGCTATTCCCGTAAATTGATTTCCCGTAAATTGATAATTACATAATAAATTATAATAAGATAACTTGCACTGGGTTTGGGGGGAACTGATGGGTCCTGAATAGTTTCATATTTATGGTGGTCATATCGTGTCACGCGTGGCCATATATTTGAGGGATCACCGGGCGGCCACAAGGGATTCTATGGTGTGTACTTGTACCCCTACTACTCCTGTTTATTCCTACTGGGTATGCGCAAGCCCTAGGCCTATTTTTATGGGATCTACGATACCCTACTCCTGTTCGGGTGTACAATAAGTCCCGGTACCTAGCGGTACATTTTGGCTCAGCACTAGATACTCCTCAATCGTTGTCTCGGGTATATACGAGACCCTTTAAATATGGTTCGTCAAACTCCATCAGTTTTCGAATAACTGAATCTATAAGTTCTAAGTAAAAGTATGTGAAATGGGATACATACTAAAACCTACAACTTAGACGGCCCAAATTATAATAAGATGTTAATATACACTTTGTTGTGTGTTTTGCAACTCGGGTTGTATGCGTTCGGATTACAGTGACATGTGATAAAGGTATATAGTTGAGGTTTTACTGTTTGGATTATTCCTTCATATATTAGTCTCATGGAGCCATGATCTAAGCTTGTACGATTGATTTTTCTTGTATTCGATTTTATTCAGTTTATCAGTTTTATTATTTTTATGTTAGGTTAAGAGATAGTTGATGTTGCCTTATCTATTGTACTTTCCACCTCCTTACCTGATCCTGTATGTATGTGATCACGACATAATTTTTAATACATACTTATGACTTAGATTTATTGATTCACGTGTGCTTATCCCTGCACGCCACTTGGCATTCACTGCACCACTCGTTGGGGAGTTTCTGACTCCCATAGATCCTCATGTCTAGATCCCTGAGCTTAGATTTTGTAGGTTCTCCGAGTTGCTGATCAGAGATGTGCAATGAAAGTGTGGATCATTGGCCAACCATCTGGGGCACCATCCTTCTCGGCCCTTTACTCGGCTCTCGAGTTTTTTTCTTTGTGACTTTTAAGCGCCTTTTGTACAGTTTATTTTTATATATCCTTTTGTATTCTCGCATTTACGCCATATTTATGACGTAATATTCTTGTACTATTGTGTCACATCCTATGATAACTTTGTAATTGTACTCATATATTAGAATATATAATGCACCACGTGCTTCCGTACTCTGATTCTTGCCTGTATTAATGCTTAGCGTATATATGTGAGGGTATTTTTGACCTGCATATATACGTTACAGTCACGTCTCCATACCTGCAGGATCGGGGCGTTACAGGGTAGTATCAGAGCCTAAGCTCTCATATCCTCAGTATGTCCAGACGGCAAATTAATGGTAAAGAAATTTGCAACTAGAATGCATGAGTCATGGTTATATAATCCAACTACAAGTACAGAGTTGTCTATTTCTTTTTTATCATCCCTTCCTTGATTCCTAAGTCCTTTCCATCTTTTCGTTTTTTCGTTTTCGTCGTCTTTATACCAACTTAAGATATGGATATGCTGGAGATATAGCAACAGAGTTCTAAACGAAGCTATTATATAATCTTCGACTAGCTCTATGAAGCTCGGGTATTCTCAGAATTGATCTACAATCGGGTTATCTAGAAGTCGGTATTCGGGTTTCTCTACGGATATTCTATATTCTCGGTATATCTTTCAGAGTGATCGACGTCTAGTATTCGAAAATCTTAATTATCGGTCTCTTGTATTTATGCTCAAAATTATCAGGGTTTTTCTTTATCTTTGGTATTCTGGTTTATTCTTGGAGTAATATTAGGCATACAGCACTTCGGGATTCTATCACAGACTCTTCATCAAGTACAACTTCAAGCCTCTCAGATAAAGAAATAATATCTAGTTAGTATTATTGATATCGTTTGAAGTACAGTAGAAAGTGCAAGAGATGTCTACATTTTGATTATTGTTCAGCCGACTTGGGAGCACTATCCGTAGTTATTCATATCTTAATTGGTATAATCCCCGTCCCTATTCTTTCTGTGTTCATTTTCCTCTTATCGAAAATTCGAGGACGAAATTTTTGTAAAGTGGATGGAATGTAACACCCTGTTCCTGGACTACGTACTTAGATACGTATTCAGATTTTTTAGTCATATTTTTCAATTTGCATTCCGTATTTGTTTTGGTTTTGTAGTTATTTATGTGATTGTTTGGCATTGGATCCGGATTCGTGGACTCAGAGTCAGCCTTAATCTGAACCGAGGACCCAATCCTAGTGTATTGCTCAATTTGCTCTTTTGGTAGTCAGATTTGACTGATTTTATTTCAAACATCGTTTTTCAATATTCTATTTTTTATGATTTTCTGGAATTTTTCTGAATTAATTTATAAAATCTTCAAAATCGGTGTCGATCGTATCTCTGGTCGATTCTAGGTTATTAATTACAATCATAGTTGAATTTTTAGATTTTGCTTTCATATTATCTTTTAAAATTATTTTTCTATCTTAATGTATTTTTGGTGAATTTTTTTGAATTTATCAGAACTCGGCCGGGTTAGTGTCGGCCAGTGTCGCTAGTAAATTTTAAGATTTTATTTTGAAAATGGTACTTTATTTCTGAAAACTGATTTCATAATATTTCTCAGGATGATGCTTTCTACCTCTGGGTATTTTTGGAGATTTTTCATGAACGGTCGATATTTCCTGACATTATTAAAATATTATTATGTTTGAAATTTTTCATTCCTTTCTTTCTTTCATTCTTTCCTTCTTTTCTTTTTCTTTCCCCCCATTCCTTTACTTGCCGCCCACTTCCCTTCATTAGTTTCCCCTCCCATCCATCACTCCCTTTCAATCTCTCTTTCTTTTTCCTTTTCTTTCCTTTTTTCTTTTCCTTTTTCCTTCTCTCTCTCCTCCTTATCTTTCCCTTTTCTTTCTTTTTCTTTCATTTTTTTCTTTCTTCTTCTTCCCCTGGTGCTGACGCAGAGCTTCTCTTCCTCCTTCTTTCTCCTCCAAATTCTCTCTCCCCCATAATCTCTTAATTTCTCTCTCAAATCCCACCCCCATCTCTTCCTCTCTCTTCTCCCCCTCCAATTTCACCTCTCTCTATCTCTCTCATCTTCTCTATCAACCAAGGCCGAGCCATCTCCTCTGACGAGCCCCCAGGCCAGCAGTGAACCCCGTCGAGCTCCACCACCTTGGCCACCCAACTCCCCATCTCCTCTTCACCTTCAACACTAATACCATCATCTCAATCTCTGACAAAACCACCACCTCCACTCATCTCCACCACCATCATCACCTCTTTCAGCTCCTCCCCTGCTCCTCCTTGGGATAGCTGTGCGCCACCCCTAATCTTCGGCGGCCAGCCGTGGCCGGCGCCACTTGAAAAACACCTAGAGGGGGGGTGAATAGGTGTGAATGCTAATCTAATGATCTTTATGAACTTTAATTAAATGAGTGATGCAACGATCTCTCAAAACACGACTAAGAGCCGAATACCCCTTGCGAGGTTCTGAACTCCTTCCTCCCAATTCCCCTTAAAATGGGTTAGAGGTGCGCAATGCAACCGTGTTGTATTGAGGTGTGATCGATCAATGCCAAGTATGATGATGAAAAATGAAATGCACACAATGTAACACAACAAGTATAGTAAGTAAAGTAAACAATACAAGATTTGCACAAGTAGAGGGTTAGTTCTCAAGCAAATAATTCAAGACAATATAAGCAAGAGAAATTGAAAGCAAGAATAACGCAAAGGCAATCGCAAACAAGATGATTTGTTTCGAGGTTCGAGCACACTTGCTCTAGTCCCCGCCTTCACCTCCGTGAAGGGTTTCCACTATCCACCGAGGATGCCTTTACAATTGGTCTACCGAAGACCGAGCACCGAGCTCCACCAAGTACAAAGGACCTCTACCGAAGAGGTTGCTCCACAAGGAAAGGATTACAAGAACAAAGTGATCACCAACAAGATCACTACACTTTTTCTCAAACTCTTTTACAAACACTCTCACTTCAATTACAACTTCACTATAGAATGAGTATAGGATTTTTGGCTCTATGAAGTGTGGTGAGAAAAACTTCAGTTGTAGAGTGATATTAGCAATCAAACACAACTGAAAAACTAGCTCAAAAAGAATTGAAATGAAAGCTTTAAACTCTTTTCTTTTCTCTTTTGAAAACAATGCAAACTTGAGGATTTTTTTTAGTGAAATGCAAGAGAGACTTCTCCTCTATTTATAGGCTTAGAAAATAGGTTAAAAACAATTTCTTTTTGTCTTATTTTCTCTGAAAAAGCTCCCCAACAACTCTCCAAAAATCTGTTAAAGCAGAAAAAGAAAACAGATTTTCAGAATTGCTCAAAGAGGAAAGAGCCGTTGCTATGTTGCAGGCTTGGCGGTCGACCGGTCCGGTCGACCGCCAGCCCTGCTGGAAAGAGCCGTTGGCTCTCGGTCGACCGGGTCCGGTCGACCGACCCAAAAGGAGGAAACACAGTTTCCTTCTTCCGGTCGACCGGTCCGGTCGACCGAAATATCCCGAGAGCAATCTGCTCTCCGTCAGTCGACCGGTCCGGTCAACCGACGGACATGCACAAACAGTGCATGTCCAGACACATTGCCGGTCGACCGGGCCGGTCGACCGATGTTGCCTGAAACTGAAAACTGGGCTGTTTTGAGTTAGAAAAATTTTGAAAATTATTTTAAAAATACATATAGCTAAGTATTATGCAGAAAATAGTTTATACACATGTTTTAAACAAGATTTTCAAGATTAAAGCTTTTGGTACATGTATATAAACTAAGGCATAAAACTTAGAAATAAACAATTTCAAAACATAGGAAATATATGAAACAAATGTGTGTGCAAATCCTAGAGCCAAATTTCATATACTCAAACTTAACATTCTATTTCTTACAATGATTCTAAGACTTCAAGATCTTCAATAGGCTTCTTCATATGATCTTCAATACTTGTTCCTTGAGCCCAATTTGAGTTGACTTGAGTCCCAATCCTTGTATTTGTGAGAGAAGACTTCTAGAATGAATAGAAATCTGAAACACACTTAAACAACAATTGTTATTAGTACAAATAACTAATATGTTTTGTAATCATCAAAATACACTAATCATGGGTGATTGTAACCTTGGGCCAACAATCTCCCCCTTTTTGATGATGACAAAACATATAGGTTATTTAAATAAACATGGAAGAGGAGTTTGAAAAACTCCCCCTCAAATAATGCTATGTATAAAAATTGCTATGTATATAAAAATTTGACTATGGAAGCACAATACATAAAGCATTCAATGTACAAAAGTTTTGTCAAAAACTTAAATAAACAAACTTTTTTTTTTTCTTCATAAAATAAAACTCAAATAATATCAAAACTAAATATCAAACCAAACTTATTCTCCCCCTTTTTGTCATACATCAAAAGGGTTAAAATACCAATTGAAAAAATTTTTATTTTTAAGAATCTATAATGCAAACATTCAACTCACCACAAATAAATGAAAATCTAGCATAGTCTAAAGGTTTAGTAAAAATATCGGCAAGTTGAAAATCAGTAGAAACATAATCAATATCAATATCACCTTTCTCATAATGATCTCTAAGAAAGTGATACCTAATGTCAATGTGTTTGGTTTTACTATGTTGATTTGCATTTTTTTGTCATGTGAATAGTACTAGTATTATCACAAAATATTTTAACATGATCAAAATGTAAATCATAGCCAAGGAGAGTATGTTTCATCCAAAGAACTTGTGAACAACAAGCTCCGGCTGCAACATACTCCGCCTCGGCGGTTGATAGGGCTACCGAATTTTGCTTTTGGAAGACCAAGATACAAAACAATTACCTAAGAATTGACATGTTCCACTTGTGCTCTTCCTATCTACCCTACAACCCGCATAGTCGGCATCCGAAAAACTCTTCATTTCAAATAATCCGGTTTTAGGATACCACAGACCCATTTCAATAGTGCCCTTAAGGTATCTAATTATGCGTTTAACCGCAATTATGTGAGATTCTTTAGGACAAGATTGAAAACGTGCACAAAGACAAACGGAAAACATAATATCCGGCCTACTAGCCGTCAAATAAAGCAAGCTACCAATCATGCTTCTATAAAGTTTAATGTCTACACTTTTACCTTGTTCATCCTTGTCAAGCTTTGTAGTTGTTGCCATGGGAGTTTTTGCTTACTTTCGATCCTTCAAACCCAAACCTTTTGATTAGTTCCTTTGTGTACTTGGCTTGATTGATGAAGATCCCATCCTTCTTTTGCTTGATTTGGAGTCCAAGGAAATAGTTGAGTTCCCCCATCATAGACATTTCAAATTCATCCTTCATGCATGACTCAAAAGCTTTGCAAAGAGATTCATTAGTAGAACCAAAATAATGTCATCTACATAAATTTGCACAATAAGAATATCTTTTTCTACATGTTTTGTAAACAAAGTTGTATCAATTTTACCTTTCTTAAAACCATTTGAAGTTAGAAATGAAGAAAGTCTTTCATACCAAGCCCTAGGGGCTTGTTTTAAACCATAAAGAGCTTTATCTAATTTAAAAACAAAATCCGGATGTGTATGATCAACAAACCCGGGGGGTTGTTCAACATACACCTCCTCTTCAATAAATCCATTTAGAAAAGCACTTTTAACATCCATTTGAAATAATTTGAAATCTTTATATGAGGCAAATGCTAGTGTCATCCGTATGGCTTCAAGCCGTGCTACGGGTGCAAAGGTTTCTTCAAAATCGATTCCTTCGATTTGAGTGTAACCTTGGGCAACTAACCTAGCCTTGTTTCTAACTACATTACCCGATTCATCCAACTTGTTCTTAAAGATCCACTTAGTACCAATTGTTGGTCTATCGTGGGGCCTAGGAACAAGGTGCCAAACTTGGTTGCGCTCAAATTGATTGAGCTCCTCTTGCATGGCTAGCAACCAATATGAATCAGCCTCGGCTTCGAGGACATTTTTGGGTTCAATATGAGAAATGAATGCATAGTTACCACAATAGTCATGAAGTCTAGAGCGAGTAGTTACCCCTTTTGATACTTCACCTATGATAAGGTCCTTGGGATGATGTGGATTGTATCTCCAATCCTTTGGTAGTGGTTGAGTAGACTCCACCTCATGTGTTTGATTTTCATTCCCTTGTGCCTCTTCCACTTTTGCTTTGTTTCCTTCATCATCCTTTGGTTTGTCTCCCATAGTAGAAGCATCCTCCAAGGTCACTTTCTCCAAACCTTCATCCAATGCATCTATTTCTACAACATTCTTAACAAACTTGTTAGATTCCTCAAACTTAACATGAATAGACTCTTCAATAGTCAATGATGATCTAATGAAAACTCTATAAGCCTTACTAGTATTTGAGTAACCTACAAAAATAGCCTCATAAGATTTAGGATCAATTTTCCTAAATTATCTTTTGTGTTTAAAACAAAACATTTGCATCCAAAAACTTTAAAATAGGAAACATTAGGTTTTCTAGAAAAATACATTTCAAAAGAAGTTTTAGTAGTATTTTTACACAAGAAAACACGATTTGATATGTAGCATGAAGTATTAACGGCCTCGGCCCACAAATAATGTGGTAGACCGTATTCACTAAGCATTGTCCTAGCCATCTCTTGTAATGTTCTATTTTTTCGTTCAACTACTCCATTTTGTTGTGGAGTTCTAGGACAAGATAGTTCATACTTTATTCCATGTTCATCACAAAAAGTGGTAAAGGGTTGGTTAATGAATTCACCTCCTCTATCACTTCTTATTCTCAAAATCGAAACATCCTTTTCTTTTTCAACTCTTTTCTTAAAAGTTTGGAAATACGAAAATGCTTGGCTTTTATGTTCAAGAAAGAAAACCCAAGTAAACCTTGAAAAATCATCAACCAAAACATAAGCAAATCTATTCCCACTTAGACTTTTGGTTTGTGTAGGGCCAAAAAGATCCATATGGATTAACTCCAAAGGACGTGATGTCATGATATCCTTAATTGACTTGAAAGAAGACTTAGTTTGTTTCCCAAATTGACATGCCTCACAAACTCGGTCCTTTTCAAAATTCAAGCAAGGAATACCTTTCACCATTTCCTTTGTATTTAACCTAGAAATGTGATCAAAAGAAATATGCCCTAATCTCCTATGCCACAACCAAGAGTCATCATCGAGGGCTTTCAAACAAGTAATATTACAAGACATATTTAACATATCAATCATATAAACATTACTTTCACGAAAACCGGAAAACACACAAACATTAGAAGTTCTATCAATAACTTTACAAGCAACATTATCAAAAACAATATCAAAACCTTTATCACAAAGTTGACTAACACTCAAGAGATTATGCTTGAGGCCATCAACTAAAACTACATTTTCAATTAAAGGAGAGGTGCCAAGTTTTACATTACCAATACCGATGATTTTACCCTTGGCGTCATCTCCGAAGGTGACGGTGCCACCTTCATGATATCTTGATAGGGTTGCAAAGTTGTTGATGTCCCAAGTCATGTGCCTTGAGCAACCGCTATCAAGATACCACAATCCTCTACGTCGTTGGGATTTGGAAAGTACCTACATCATTTAACATAATTGTTGATTTTGGTACCCAAACTTTCTTGGGTCCTTGAAAGTTAGTGCCTCGAACCCAAACATTATGACGTGATATGTTTAATCTATCATAGCAAAAATTGGCTAAGTGCCCTTTCCGTCCACAATGTGAACATGAGAACACTCTACCATACATGAATGCATGATGTGTATGTGTAGTGTGAGCATGTTTTTGGGTTTTGCCATGTTGTTTAGGTTGTGTAGCATGAACATGAACATGAGCATGAGCATTTTTCTTTGGGGCTTGTTTCTTAGGAAACATAGCCTCAATTTTTTTTGTTAAACTCACAATCTTTCAAAACAACACTTAATGAGTCTAATCTTTCCTTAAGCATAGAAACTTCATTTGAATCAATTAGTGGGGCCTTACCTTTGCAAGAAATCTTATATTTTTCAAAATCATTTTTGGTAGTGGCCAAAGTGGAAACCAAATCATCTTTTTCTTTTGTAAGAGTGAAAACTTGAAGACTTAAAGATTCATTATCCTTTTTCATTTTAAGATACTTTTTCTTTAAGAAATCATAGTTTTGTGACAACTCAACAAAAGCTTCTTCTAACACATCCATAGAAAGTTCATTATCATGAGAAGGGGAAGAGGTTACTTTGCTTGTGCCTTCATTAGCCATGAAGCACATGTTGGCGGTGTCTATTTCTTCCTCGGATTCGGTCTCCGAATCCCAAGTTGCCTTCATAGCCTTCTTCTTGTAGGGCTTCTTTGATGTAGAGGGCTTAGCTTTGTCCGGACATTCCGCAACAATGTGTCCGGGCTTTTGGCAATTGAAACAAGTGATCTTTCTTTCTTCTTTGCCTCCTTGCCATCTTCTTCTACCTTGGTACTTTGCCTTGTTGTACATCCTCCGGACATTCTTAACAAGGAGTGAGAGCTCCTCATCATCTTCTTCTTCATCGTCTTCATCGGAGTGTGTAGCTTGACTCTTGAAGGCGATGGTCTTCTTTTTGGAAGGAGCCATATCCTCCCTTGCTTTCCTTTCCATCTCATGGGTTTTGAGGTTCCCAATGAGACCTATGAGCTCCATCTCTTCATTGTCGTTGAGTTCCTTCAAGGTTGTGGCTTTAACTTCCCATGAAGGAGGAAGAGCTCGGATGATCTTCCTTACTCTTTGATCATTGTTGATATCTTCACCTAAAGAAGAGAGTCCATTAGTAATCTTTGTAAATCTTGTAACCATATCATCTATGGTTTCATTTTCTTGCATGCTAAATGTTTCATATTGAGACCGAAGAAGGTCAATCTTAGCCTTCTTTACTTGTGAGGTCCCCTCATGAGTGACTATCAAGTGTGACCAAATCTCAAATGCGGATTTGCAATGGATAACCCTAGAAATGTCATCATCATTAAGGGCTTGAAGAAGTGCATAGTGAGCTTTGGCATTGGCATCGAATCCTTAGTCTCTATTTCGGACCAAGTGGATTCGTCACCGGGGGGTACACTAAAGGACTTAGTCACGGCCTTTGCAACTCGGCTACCTAGAGATTGCAAAAAACACGGTCATCTTAACTTTCCATATGGGAAAGTTAAGTTCATCAAATTTAGGAGGGGTCTTAATTCCATCGGCCATTTTTACTATATGAAAATGAATGAAATGATTAGCAAATTAGGATCTTCTCTAAGGTGGTTAAACCAAATCCTAGAGTCCAAGCTCTGATACCAATTGAAAAGCACCTAGAGGGGGGGTGAATAGGTGTGAATGCTAATCTAATGATCTTTATGAACTTTAATTAAATGAGTGATGCAACGATCTCTCAAAACACGACTAAGAGTGGAATACCCCTTGCGAGGTTCTGAACTCCTTCCTCCCAATTCCCCTTAAAATGGGTTAGAGGTGCGCAATGCAACCGTGTTGTATTGAGGTGTGATCGATCAATGCCAAGTATGATGATGAAAAATGAAATGCACACAATGTAACACAACAAGTATAGCAAGTAAAGTAAACAATACAAGATTTGCACAAGTAGAGGGTTAGTTCTCAAGCAAATAATTCAAGACAATATAAGCAAGAGAAATTGAAAGCAAGAATAACGCAAAGGCAATCGCAAACAAGATGATTTGTTTCGAGGTTCGAGCACACTTGCTCTAGTCCCCGCCTTCACCTCCGTGAAGGGTTTCCACTATCCACCGAGGATGCCTTTACAATTGGTCTACCGAAGACCGAGCACCGAGCTCCACCAAGTACAAAGGACCTCTACCGAAGAGGTTGCTCCACAAGGAAAGGATTACAAGAACAAAGTGATCACCAACAAGATCACTACACTTTTTCTCAAACTCTTTTACAAACACTCTCACTTCAATTACAACTTCACTATAGAATGAGTATAGGATTTTTGGCTCTATGAAGTGTGGTGAGAAAAACTTCAGTTGTAGAGTGATATTAGCAATCAAACACAACTGAAAAACTAGCTCAAAAGAATTGAAATGAAAGCTTTAAACTCTTTTCTTTTCTCTTTTGAAAACAATGCAAACTTGAGGATTTTTCTTAGTGAAATGTAAGAGAGACTTCTCCTCTATTTATAGGCTTAGAAAATAGGTTAAAAACAATTTCTTTTTGTCTTATTTTCTCTGAAAAAGCTCCCCAACAACTCTCCAAAAATCTGTTAAAGCAGAAAAAGAAAACAGATTTCAGAATTGCTCAAAGAGGAAAGAGCCGTTGCTATGTTGCAGGCTTGGCGGTCGACCGGTCCGGTCGACCGCCAGCCCTGCTGGAAAGAGCCGTTGGCTCTCGGTCAACCGGTCCGGTCGACCGACCCAAAAGGAGGAAACACAGTTTCCTTCTTCCGGTCGACCGGTCCGGTCGACCGAAATATCCCGAGAGCAATCTGCTCTCCGTCAGTCGACCGGTCCGGTCAACCGACGGACATGCACAAACAGTGCATGTCCAGACACATTGCCGGTCGACCGGGCCGGTCGACCGATGTTGCCTGAAACTGAAAAACTGGGCTGTTTTGAGTTAGAAAAATTTTGAAAATTATTTTAAAAATACATATAGCTAAGTATTATGCAGAAAATAGTTTATACACATGTTTTAAACAAGATTTTCAAGATTAAAGCTTTTGGTACATGTATATATAAACTAAGGCATAAAACTTAGAAATAAACAATTTCAAAAAACATAGGAAATATATGAAACAAATGTGTGTGCAAATCCTAGAGCCAAATTTCATATACTCAAACTTTAACATTCTATTTCTTACAATGATTCTAAGACTTCAAGATCTTCAATAGGCTTCTTCATATGATCTTCAATACTTGTTCCTTGAGCCCAATTTGAGTTGACTTGAGTCCAAATCCTTGTATTTGTGAGAGGAAGACTTCTAGAATGAATAGAAATCTGAAACACACTTAAACAACAATTGTTATTAGTACAAATAACTAATATGTTTTGTAATCATCAAAATACACTAATCATGGGTGATTGTAACCTTGGGCCAACACCACTACCCTGGTGTCCCCTGGCCGCACGGCTGCGGCCAGGGTGCGACCAGGCCAGGGCTAAGCCCTCGCCTGCGTGGGCTGAGGGGGACAATAACCCCCTCTCCTATCTTTCTACTATTCCTTTCTCTCTACTATCTCTCTCTCCTCTCCTCTCCTATCTCTCTTTACTTTCTCTCTCCCTCTGTTTCTCTCTTCTATTCTCTCTCTAGCTCCCTCTCTTTCTCTCTCTGGATCATTCTCTCTCTAGGCCTCTTTCTCTCTAGCTCTCTCTTTCACTCTATCTCTTTCTATTTCTTCTCTCTCTCTCTTATTCTCTTTCTCTCTCTAAAAATATTTATATATTTTAATATATATATATTGACATCATGCTCATGTTTTGAGACTCCGGGACTTCGCAGATTTTCCAAAGATTTAGACGAGTGTCCTTGCCTCATTTTTCGCCTCATTTTGGGTTTTTCCGCTTCATCGGGCTGACTTGTATTTCGTTTTGTATTTGGATTGTATTCGTATTTTGCATTGGGCTGGGCCCTTGTATTTGTATGTGGCCGAGTGCTCAGTATTGTATATGTATATGGCTGTAATGAATATATGTACTAGGATAGTTAAATTCTTGTACATGTATCATGCCTGCGATGTTGCTCACTATTGCCTTATTACGTATGTATGATTGACACTAACACTTATGCAGGTACTATACCCAGCCTCCGGGCTGTGTTCAGCTCCGGACTTCCTATACCCAACTTTTCGATTGTGTTTAGCCTCTGAGCTCTCTATACTCAGCCTCCGGGCTTCACCACTCCACGGTAGCTAGATATTCTCACATTTATATGCATGCTTGTGAGCTACTAACATCTCGTGCAGATAACCTTGTACCGACTCCAGGTTTCTGCCCACTCCCGGGCTAGCTACCAATTGGTTTTAGGCCTACACCCTTATGGAATTTGTGGTAACTACCGAGTGCGCCTAAATCTCGAGCATACTCTAGTCGCCGGCTCTCTCATCCACTTCCTTGAAAGAGGAGTGCGTTCAGACCATCAAGGCTCTCATGCTTCACCTAGTAGGCATGCTTTACACTCAGCATTTTATCACTAGATTCGTCTAGGCAGAACTCTGCTGGATTTAAGACTCGCCTTTTAAGCCAAGTCATTCCAATAGCTCCGTCAAGCTCTATAGTGACTAAAAACTATTTGCTGTCCACGCCTCCAGCACTGCTTAAGCTCCACTTGATTGTGCTTCCCTGTTACGCTATCACTTGACATGTTATCTCTTAATGTGCCAACACTTGCCTTACTATTACCTGACATCTACTTGACACCTGCCAGTATTACTTGACATCTGATGTGTTACCATGTAACACCTGACATGCCGCTACTTGACACCTGCTCCTGTTATTCATATCACTTATCACCTGCTACCTGTCATGTTAACACTTGATCTGTGATTATCATATTTACAGGAATCATGTACCTGTTATCATGTATTATATACATTGATCTGTATTCTTGTTATAGATGTACTCATGTACTCCTGAATTCCTGAACTTGTCCTGCTCCTGCTATTCCTGTAAATTGAAAATTCCATAATAAATTATAATAAGACAACTTGAACTGGGTTTGGGGGAAACTGATGGGTCTCGAATAATTTCATATTTATGGTGGTCATATCGTGTCATGCATGGCCACATACTTGAGGGATCACCTGGCGGCCACCAGAGATTCTGTAGGGTGTACTGGCACCCCTACTCCTCTTGTTTATTCCTACTGGGCATGCACAAGTCCTAGGTCTATTTATATGAGATCTGCGATACCCTACACCTGTTCGGTCGTACAATAAGTCCTGGTACCTAGCGATATATTCTAGCTCAGCATCGAATACTCCAGAACCGTTATTCTAGGCATGTACGGGACCTATTCTAAACATGGTTCATCGAACTCTATCAGTTTCTAAATAACTGGCTTTATAAGTTGTAGGTAAAAGTAAGTGGAATGGGACACATACTAAAACCTACAACTTAGATGACCCTAACTATAATAAGATGTTAATATACAATTTATTGTATTATTTTGCAACTCGAGTTGTATGCGTTCAGATTACGGTGACATGCGATAAAGGTATATAGATGAGGGTTTCTTGTTTAGATTATTCCTTTGCGTACTAGTCTCGTGGAGCCGTGACCTAAGCTTGTACGATAGTTTTGCTCATATTCGGTTTTATCAGTTTTATCAATTTTATGTCAGTTTATGAGATAGTTGGTGTTGCCTTATCTACTATATTTTCCGCCTCCTTACCTACTCTTGTATGCATGTGCTTACGATATGGTTTTCAATACATGCTTATGACTTGAATTTAACGATACATGTGTGCTTATCCCTGCACGTCACTTGGCATTCGCCACACCACTCATTGGGGAGTTTCTGAATCCCCTGGATACTCATGTCCAGATCCCAGAGTATGGATCTTATGGATTCTCCCGGTTGCTAATCAGAGATGCGCAGCGGAAGAGTGGATCATTGGCCAACCGTCTGGGGCCCCATCCTTCCTGGTCACCTGCTTGGCTCTCAAGTTTTTCCTTTGTGACTCGTGGTGCCTTTTGTACAATTCACTACTGTATATCTCTTTGTATTCTCGCATTTGCGCCATATCGGTGATATAATATTCTTAAAATATTGTGTCACATCCTGTGATAACTTTGTAATTGTACTTATATGTTAGAATGTATAATGCACCACGTGCTTTCGTACTCTAATTCTCGCCTGTACTGATGCTTATCGTATATATGTGAGGGTATTTCAATCTACGTATATACGTCGCAGTAACATCTCCGTACCCGCGGGGTGGGGCTTTACAAAAATGAAGAACACAAATGTAACTTTAGATTAAATAAAGTAACGACGAAAGAAAAGAAATAACACTTACACCGGTGACACTCTCGGTACAGTCTTCACTCTCATTCTTTCATGAAACTCTTCTCTCCTCTAAGTTACATAAATGAAACAAAAATTACATGAAAAGAAAAATAAAAACCTACATTAAACTAGTACAAAAACCTAGCCTAGAATCTATCTTTGCTCCATCATCTCCGTTTGCTTTCAAAAATTGTACTATTTATAGGATAAAATGAGTGCCAAAAGGTGGTGAAGAGATGAGTTCCTTGACTTTCTCGCCATGTAGAGCTTAAGCTACTGGATCACCTAACCTCCAAATTGGATCGCGAGCTCATCTCCCACAATGTGATGGTGGAAGACCTCAAAAAAAGCATGGGTAGAGTATTCTAAAAAGGGCATGAGTTGCTAGAGGCGTCAGCTGAATTGAGACGGGAGAAGACGGACCTCGAAGTAAGGCTCTTGAATAGGCTTAAAAAGCTGCAGAAGGTGTGGGAAGAGGTGTTAGATTTTAGGAGAAGGTTGCTTCACCCAGTCAGAGATCTCTTCTCTTTGGGAGCAGATTGATAAGGAGTATGCGAAGAAGCTGGCACCCAAGTACGAAATCTGTTGCTAAAAATAATTTGAATGGTCGAGATAAGGTTGTAGAAGAGTTGAGAGCCGAGTATTCTCGTTAGTCGAACTGTTATAACGATCTTTGGGAAGTTCATGGGTGCTGCTTGAAGAGACACAGAAGCTACGTTCCCGAATCATATTCCTTAGCTCGAAAAGTCACGTGAAGGGCTCCAGAGGATGGCATGGGGTACGAATCACGATCTCGAGGGGCCTGGCTTCCTACCCAGAGGCTCAAGCAACTAGTCAGGGAGACTGACCGATCAAGCTAGGATCTCTGGCAGCTGGCACGGGAGACCTCGTGGAGGGTTGGAGGAAAAAGGTGGTGGTCGTAGGCCGAGCTAAATAGCTTGCCCCATTTTTTTGTAAAAACTGATGCAATAATATGTCCTCCGTTTTCTTTACGTAGTTGAATGACTGCTCTTGGCGCTATAACATGATGCATTTAAATCTTTTGTTTACTTTGTTGTTATGCTTGCTCAGGATGCTGATTTGATTATAAAATGCTTGAAGTGGTTTGGCGTGTAGTTCCCAAGTGAGGCTCATTGAAAGAGTCACCCACCGTCAGGGTAAAAATTCATATAGGCTGTTGACTTGCTCGTGTGGCGGTCAAGGTGAAAATCTATCTAGGCTAACTCTAAACAGTCTAGTGGACGAGTTTTCATCTTTCAGGGGGCTCCCAAAGGGACAGTCGCGTGAGCTATTTTTTCCTTGTAACTGTTAGGGTAGAAACTATATAGGCTGTTAACTCACTTGAGTAGCTGTCAAGGTGAAGACCTGTCAAGGCTGACTCCGAGCAGTCATAGTGGGCAAGTCCCTGTCCTTCACGGGGCTCCTCGAGGGATAGCGCATGGGTCATTATTCCCTTGTTGTGGTCAAGGTAGAACCTGTGTAGACTGTTGGCTCACTCGAGTGGCTGTCAAAGTGAAAACCTGTCTAAGATGACTCCGAGCAATCATAGTGAGCAAGTCCCTGTCTTTCAGGGGGCTCTCCGAGAGATAGCCTCATGGGTTGTTTTCCCTTGTAGTCGTCAAGATAGGACCCATAGAGACTGTTGACTCACTCAAGTGTCGTTAAGGTGAAAACCTGTCTAGGCTGACTACGAGCAGTCATAGTGGGTGAGACCCCATCTTTTAGGGGGTGATCGGGGGAAAATCGCGCACAAAAGTTTATGTTTTCAAATCGGTATTTAAAGTGTGTGCTTTGGCTTCCTCAATACTTCCGTTATAACATAGAGGCTAAAATGAGTCGAATCCACAAGGACGGGTGGCGATAGAAGATTAGGTTAAAGAATGAAAAGGAAAGAAAATAAAGAATGAAAAGAGAGGTACGGTGAAACACGAAGAAATGGGAAACATAGAAAAATAGTATTTGTGATTTTGTTTTTATGTCTAAAATAAAGTAAAAAAGAAAGAAAACTCACGGCTACTAACTACTAATGACTCTACCAACATGCTAACCTCTTAGTGATAGTGGCCTCACATGTATCATTGGCCATCACTAGTCCATGGTTCAAGAGTGATTCAAAGCATGACCCATATGTAACTCATCACAACTCAACTCAACAAACAAGTGCAAACTACACTTAAACCATAAAGCATGGAGTAAAGTAATGTTAGCTTATTAGTGGTTAGGAAGTTAGGGTGTTAGATCCATCATCATGAGCCATCATGGCTCTTACAATAGCAAGGCCAAGTAGAGGCTATTAGATTCATGTGGATTATCATAAAAGAAGTTAGACTAGTTGGTGGTTAGTAGTTAGTTACCATGAGAGAAAAGTTAGCTACACATGTAAAAGAGATTAGAGAGAAGAAAGCAAAGATAAGGTAAGAGAGCACCTTTCATAGATTGTCACCTTCTATTACATGCACTCTTGCTTCCCAACATGTACCACTCTCTCTCCCTAATATAAGATCTACCAGAAATAGAAAATACATGGGAGGAAGAAGAAGAAAAACTACACTACACTACCCTAAACTACAAAATGAAAAATGAGAACTACCCTAAATCTTACATATCCTTAACTCTGGAACCCAGGGGGCATTATAGCCACCAGGGAAGGGGGGCCACGGGGACAACCTCTGGCCCAAAACGCGGCCGCGGTTAGGGCCGCGTTTTGGCAGCCATGTGATGGTCGCGGGCGTGGCGCTTCGAACCGCGTGCTGTCCCGTCTGTCCCCTATTAGTTTCTGGTCCTGGTTTCTGGTTTGCAGCCCCTGATTTTGATAGAATCAGTCTCCTAGGTCAATGGCTATCTTAATAGGCCTTTAATCACCAATTAAATGGTGATTTAGGGTCTTATTCTTCATTGCACACCATGGACCTAGAATCAAGCAAGCAAAACTTTATTAGCAGAATTTTATACTAAATAAATATGTGGATGTGATAAAAATTATGCAAAATTAGAGACTAATCACACCCTTACACTTATCTTTTTGCTCGTCCTGAGCAAAATAAAAATAAGAAATCTATTACACCACTTTCGCAGGTGACGCGATTGCATTGAACATGTACAACAAGTCATTAAACCTCTAAGTTTCTCCTAGAGGAGGAGTTTTGTCTTCTCAGGGTTTTCAGTGGATTACACCCACAAAACCATAAAGAAAGAAATCAAATATTTGTATTTTTGAAAACAAAATTTGAAATAGAGAAAAGTGTTGAAGTATTTTTGTAAAAATAGAAGTGATCTAAAGGTCAGAGGTTAACCAGAAATTGTTCTTTCTTAAACTAAGTCAAAATGCAAAAAATCTTGTTATAAATTAAATGTAAGAATTTAAAATTGAATTGATTCTTTGACCTTTCATAAAACTCTTAGAAAAATATGTACTTTATGGACGGTGAAGATTTTTGGGATATTGACTCAAACTTTCATGTCATTTATTTATATTATTATATATATTATATTTTTTTCTTCTCTTAGTTTTCTTAGGCTTTCTTATTTACCCAGGTAGTGAGCCTTTAGCTGGTGACTCCCAAACCAGATGATCTTAGGGCACCAGATGAGAAAACATCGCTCGGACTTAAGGACTCGAGTAAATAAGGCCACGAAACTAAAGGGAATTATTTTATTTTTGTCCACCGTTTTAGGTATGAATAATCATGCTTCCTGTGGCATAATTACCCAACTTCAATAAGTGGTTTTATCATCATTTTTTTAAAAAAATATTTTTATGGCATTTTCAGTCTTTGTTTCAATCCCAAAAATTGTGTAAGTGTGGAGTACATAAATCTAAGGTAAAAAGTTCAAGATCAAATTATCTTTTCAATCTTACTTTCTTATCCTAAAATTTAAACAAGATCTATTATTTGGTTGGTTCGATTTAAAATTTCATAATTTTAGATCTTCCTAATTCCTAAGATAATCTTAATTTTCTTAAGCATGGATCAAAACTATTTCTCTTCCTTCAAAAAGTTTTGTAAAAAGAATTTTTTTAATTTAAAAAATAAGTGTAAAAGAAAGAAAATTTAAAAATACCTATATTAGTAAACCCTCCCCCACACTTATCTCATGCATTGTCCTCAATGCATCGTGAATGTGTATATACATGAAATAAATGGAAGAGAAGAAAAAATTACCTCATGGTGGTGGCTCCGGTGGTGATCTGATTGGGCCAAGCGTTGCTACCCAATCAAAATAGTGTAGATCGTGCAGGAGCCCACCAGTGACCTCTCTAATATGACCAATAAAAGAATGATTGATTTAATGGTCTTATTTAGAAATTTATCCTCATCTAATTTTCAATTTTTAAAAATAATTACTGAGTCATTTTTTTCAACATTCTTGTCCAATAATGAAGTGTGATTTTGAGAGATGACTGATTTGGACTCAAATGGTAAAGAAACAAAATACTGACTCGGGAAAATGACTCAGATCAAGTCGAGAGTCAACAATGAGAGTCGAAAGTGGTTAAAAAATAGGGTCCAAACCAAAGAATTGATGTTCACACACTTCCCTATCAATAAAGTGTGGTCATAAAAGATTGGTGATTCCATTTCACGGTGTACTAGTACAGAATTCAATGTTGACTCAGAATAGAGAAAAAATCTGATAAAGATACCGGAGTCATTATTGAATCAAAAAGTGAAAAGGAATCACCAATTTGAGGTTCAGGATCACTTTCAAGTTCAATTTCAATTTCGGAAAAAGGATTACTTGCCAAAATGTCAAGGATGTGGTGTTGGTCAAGTGCAGGTTGGTATGATGAAATTGAAGCTGGATTTCCAAAAATGACATGATTCTTTGGTCTAATCAACAGAGTTAGGTATATAAGGATCGGTCAAAGATTGACAAGAAAGACTTTCTTCGCTCTCATTGATCAATTCGCTCATAAGTAAGTCTAACCTACTGACAGGCCGGGTAACAGAATTTGGAGTCAGAATCGTGTCTTCCATACTTATTGTAATTGGTTCTTCTTGAAAAGATGAGTATGGAAGTTGATTTTGAAAATTATGGTGAAATTGTGAGTCCATTAGATTTTGCGATTGTTACTCGGACCATGCAAGGGTTCCATACTCAAGTCCAGTATTAAAGTTTGTTCATTTTGAATAGGTGAGACTGAAAAAGATGAGTAGGACTCTTGAAATTTTTGTTGAGATAAGGAGTCCAACATGTTTTGCATTCTATCACAAAAGACTTTCAAACGCTTTTCTAGCTCAGATTCTTCTTCAATTGGATGCTCTAGAAAAGGAATATGTGGAGTTTGATGTGGGAAGGATTGTAAATTGAGCAAATTTTGCATTTGTTGTAAGGACTCTTCCATACTCCTTTTCAAATCAGATTTTTCTTCGATTGGTGGAACAGGAAAAGGAGTATATGAACCAAAATTGGGGAATGAACTTTGTGAAAATTGTGGACAAGACGGTTGAAAATTTGACTCGGGGGAGGTGAATCCCCATTGACTCATTGAAGAGTTGAAATTATTTTGAAAATTATGGTTATATGATTGGGGATATAGGCCATATTGATTCGGATAATCCCAACTCGGCATAAATGATTGGTTCATGTTGTACATAGCCGGGTCAGAGTTATCTAAGTCAAATGAGCTCGGGGTGAAATATGAATTCATATTATAATGGAAAGAATTGTTGTTATTAAAATCCATATCACAATTTATAAAAAAGAAAAACAAAACAAATAAACAAACAAAGAAAAAGAAAAAGAAAAAAGAAAAAGAAAAAGAAAACAAACTATGTTAGGGTAGACTTAGACCTAGACGGCTCCTAACTGGTTAGACTGCCCATGAGGGGTACATTGTCGAAAGC
The DNA here is from genome assembly GCA_038442645.1 of Agave tequilana. Lineage (NCBI taxonomy): Eukaryota > Viridiplantae > Streptophyta > Magnoliopsida > Asparagales > Asparagaceae > Agave > Agave tequilana. Next base: position 2,970 of record JAVJIF010010888.1, on the reverse strand, counting down.
TGACCACAAGTTAATCGGCTAGGTAGGGGCAAGATTAGTGGGAGGTATCCGTGCCGGAGCAACGGGCCTAATTATGCTAAACCACTGTTCTTCAAGATTTCGCCTCTCAATCTCCAACCTTAGACACCAATTTGATAAGAGTCAACTTCTAACAACTTTCCCCTTGGGTCAATCTCCTAATTGAGTCCGAGATATCCTTAAGGGCCAACGTCTAGCAATTTCTATTGAGGCTTGGGTTGTGTGAGTGGGGAGGTAATTTTTAGGCTAAGGGAGGGCAATGACTCCCCACCTTATGTTGTATTGGCTGTTGCCCTTAAATTCAATTCGTGCAAGCGTGCAATATAGATAAGAATGAACACAAAAAAGCGAGTAAGTCACTGAAGTGTTTGTCCTATACTATATGCAATGCCACATGTACACCTCCTATCAATATCACAACAACACAAGAATAAAATATAGTATATTAGAATGAAAATTGACACGTGCCTAGATGTAAATGTCTAAACCATTTTAAAGCATCCAATTTCCATATTCTAATTCTTACAATTATTTATAGTGTACAGGTAATGTAAATAAAATTAGCAGCAGAGTATATGAATGTACAAGAAATTACCCAACCACACAAGAGCAAGTGTGGACTTCTACAATGCTAAAAAATTGACCTGTACACTAAAAACAAAGAAGAAAAGTAACAAAAATGTGAAATCAAACTATTCCCATCCCCGGCAACGGTGCCAAAATTTGATCGGGGGAAAAACCGCGCACAAAAAGTGATATTTTGAAATTGATATTTAAAGAGTGTGCTTTGGCTTCCTCGATACTTCTGTTATAGCATAGAGGCTAAATGAGTCAAATCCACAAGGACGGGAGGCGATAAAAGCTTACACGTATGTTCACGTGTATGTTAATGGTTCTTCAAAGTTAAAGAATGAAAAGGAAAGAAAATAAAGAATGAAAAGAGAGGTACTGTGAAACACGAAGAAATGGGAAACAGAGAAAAATGGTATTTGTGATTTTGTTTTTATGTCTATAATAAAGTAAAAAGAAAGAAAACTCACGACTACTAACTACTAATGACTCCACCAACATGCTAACCTCTTAGTGATAGTTGTCTCACATGTATCATTTGCCATTAATAGTCCTTGGTTCAAGAGCGATTTAAAGCATGACCCATAGTTGTCTCACACACTGTCAGTTTGTCCCCCTGTCGATTGTAGCCCCTGGTTTCTGGATATGGGCACCTGGTTTTGACATAACCACCTTTCAAAGTCAATGGCTATATGTGTAGGCTTTAAATCACCAAATAAATAGAATTTTTGGGCTTCTTCATTATTTCATGCCATGGACCTAGAAACATACAAGAGAGGTGTTATTAACAAAATTTAATATTGATAAATGTAAAGATGTGGTATGAAATATGTATATTTAGAGACCAATCAGCTGTTGATTGAGCTTGTCATACTTGGAGAAAATAATGAACATCAAAGTAAAAAGGTTTGCATAATTTTATTGGATATTACTTGGTTTTAACATGTAGTATCATTTCAGGTCAGAATAACTCCATTGCCTGATGGGGGTCTTCCTCTTCTGAATCGTGTCGAGGAGCGATCGCTTCAGTCGACGGTCTCGGTCGGGGCCTCTTCGACCTCAGGATCTTCCTCCGAGTCGAGGATAAACTCGTTAAGATATCCACGCTGAACTAAATTCTCAAGGTGTCTTTTGAGGGCTAATAATGCAGGGTGGCGTGTCCCCAATTGCCATGAAAAGAATATTTCCCTGCTTACAGTAAATATTATCATGCTTGGCAGTCTTAGGAGATCCACCCATGGCTAATGCTTGATAATTTGAAGGATTTGTTCAATCGACAGCCTCAGGCGGGTGAAGACTTAGGCATCCTCGGTTTTCTCCATTGTTGGAGAAGCATTTTCCATATAAGTTGGGATATAACGTTCCCTTGAATGCTTTCGCATGCTTTCTGCTTGAAGCCTCTCAAAGTCCCCGTGTAGAGAGCTTACTTTGGAGCGCATTTTGTTTAGCTTGAAATGTAGGTCGGTCGAAGCCGCTGTTTATTGGTTGACCTCGGGAGAAGTGTCCACTTGAGTCTCCCTGGCACCCAACTCAATGGTTTGCTATTGCACCTCTCAAAGAACCTTTATCTGTATGAGCAATTGATGATTGACCTGCGTTAACACCTCTAGCTCGCGTTCTATGATATCGCAATGGATGGTGACTAGTTCTTGCTCGCGATCGGACTTACCCAGTGTTCACACAACCATTGTCGCATGTTGATCACCATCTGGACAAGTACCCGCGGAAGAGAATCGATGGATTGAATTTGTCAGAAGTGTTGACATCCATTAGGTGGCATTCTTGTGTGCCATGATTGTTTTGGGGAAGGATATTGGATGTGAAGAGATCCTGAGTATGAATTTAGGAGCTCTCAATGAAAGCACCAAATGCTGTGAGTAATTTCCTAAGGAATTAATTCACGCACTAAAATAATAGAGTGGGTATAATCAAATCACAGAAAAGACAACGCAAATACAGAGAGTTACGTGAAAAATCAAATAAGAGAAAACCACGGAAAACAGAAATTTCAATATAATAATACCGAATACAATGGTCTTCTCTGGTGTGCTAGGGTTTCTGGTCCTAGTTGATCGTCCCCCTCCGCATTGGAAGGGATCTATTATTTATACAGGTTGTATCTATTGGATAAGCTGTGGAGTCCAGCGTTATTTTAAACACCTAATCGCTTATCATGAGGAGGTTAGAGCTAAATGATTAGTCTCTAAAATTGCATATTTCATACCACATCTTCACATATTTAATATTAAATTCTACTAATAATACCTCTCTTGTATGTTTCTAGGTCCATGGCATGAAATAAAGAAGAATACCCAAAATCACCATTTAATGGTGATAAAAAGCCTACAAATATAGCCATTGACTTTGGAGGGTTGTTTCATC